>VXAY01002226.1:237265-274343 GCA_013399855.1 Oxyruncus cristatus
GTGCCTTACAAGGCCCCAGCCTGGCTGGGACCCCCATCACTCTAAAGGAATCCCACTATCCACCCTGACCAAATCCTTCCTCCACTGTGTTACCATGTATCTTCAGGAGCACTGCTCACCGGTGACACTCCATACAGGATTGCCCCGTTCTCCCTCCCACCAGTCAGAGAACCCCCATGGCCCGCTCGATACCCCTCCGCTCTCTTTCCCGTGTCCGGGCACGCCCAGGAGACCAGGAGACCACCACACTCCCGGGGCTCGGGGTGTCCAGGCATGCCCAGGAGAACACCACACTCCCGGGGCTCGGGATGTCCAGGCATGGCCAGGAGAACACCTCACTCCTGGGGCTCGGGGCGTCCCCACAGTTCATGCACAAGGGCAGCAAATAGCAGTGAACCTCTGATAGAAGTAAATGGGTCCCACATTTCAATTCCTTGCTGACAGTAAGTGAAATTTATCCCTAACTCAGGGATCTCCTTTGCTGCTCAAAATATCAAAGGACAGCAACATCTGTCACTAGAGAGACCATCCTTTATCAAATCTAGCACCATATTATGTGTTAAAAGATTTCTTCAAGGGGCACAACCTTTTTGGATTGCAAATGTCCCATAACTAAGTGGGTATCAACACATCTGTACTGAGCAAAACATTTTAAGGGCAACTGTAATAGTCTGGTTGAGATACTCTGTTACATGCTGGTCTTCCAGATTTTGTCTAATCATGGGTTTGCTCATATACACAATGCCGAGAGAGCAAGACAAAAGACAACTGACAATACAGATACTGCACGTGACACCAGCCAGATCACAAAACAACTTGCTGGTGGAGGAAATCAATGGGGAATCGGGAACGTCCTCCTGCTGGGCCTACACATGGTATTCTACTGGGCAATGAAAAACTGGATTGTTTCACTGTAACAAACACAGTGAGCAATGGGGACCCAGAGCTGCGAAAGTTTTCATTTAACGAACTCGGTAAACTAATCATGTTTCCATAACTCAGTCTGACAGGTTGGTTTCCCACCTGAAAGAAGGCAGCTCCTTCGACCTGAAACCACCTACAGAGCCAACCATACGCTCACTGATGCCCTTTATTCCAGAGATACTTGGATACTGATGGGGAACTAGCAGAGCACTGGAATAAAATCAGGCAATATCTCTTGAAACATGCTTCAGGGTGTTGGGAGTAGAAACACATCGACAAAAAGGTAAAAGTGACCAAGAAAGATTATCACAAATCTGCAGGGTAATCGTCATTCAGCACCAAAGCAACCAAAGTCCAATTTAAAAGTTTTCAAGGAAATTAAAAGGCGTTATTAGAAAGACTCATGGTAATAAGTACAAACCCATTGCAAAGTTTCTAAAAGCAAAAACAAGCACCATTTTTGGATCTTTCATTTTTATTTTTGTACAGTGAAGCATAACCAGCTACCTAATAAAGTAAGATTGCTACTCTTCACATAAAGGTTAAAAACGTTGTGAATTTAGCTGAAACTTCACAAAATTTCCAGACACAGCACTGTTTGAATAGCAGTTGCATTTAGCCAGCAAAAAATTATGGTGCTGTGAATTTCTCCAATTTGTGTTTAGATTTACCAAACGCTCAGGTTTGTAACCTTCTCCTAAACTCCAAACCATTTTTCACTGACAAGTCACTTTCTTCCCCATTAGAAAAGGACAGACAGGAATGTCATGCCCTGAAGTAAGATCAAAGCTTTGAAAATATGAACTGGCATGACTGGCTGTTCGTTCTATAATAGATGCTATTCACACTTTAAAGAAATTCGCAATTCTCTTCTCTTTCTTGCCTGACTACTTTGTCTCCTTATTATTTTTCAATCTTTATTTTATATACTCCAGGAGCTCTTGCTGTTTATAGCTCTGATTCAGGAAGTGTGTTTAAAGTATAGTTTAATTTAAACATGTGCCTAGATCCTTATGGAGCAAGGCATATACTTAAATGCTATTCTAGATTAATGCCTTTTTCCCTCCTCTCTGCCATTTTTATCCCCTAGAGGGTCTTTACCAGGTAAAACACAGCTCCAATTGTGTTAATCCCACTAATTTATGGTTTATTCAGAAAGGTTCACGACAATTTTAAACCCCCTACTGCTTAAAAACTTCTGGTTTTTATCATCTTGTTACTGCAAATTAGTATTAAATGTAGATGAACTAAACAGGTATTCAATTTCTGGCCTTACACAGTTAGAAATAAAGGTAAACAGCACTGAACTGTTGTTATTAAAGGAATAAAGTTAAAAAGGAAGCCCATTTTGATCTTAGGTCCCTAGAATCTGGAAAAATAAAGATCCATTTTGAAATGGAAGTGGTAAAAAATCGTGAACAGGTGACAGCTCATTACTGTAAAACAGTAAAAAGCTCTGTGTGAAATCTTACGAGGTTGAGGACATCCTTCTGTAATTTAAAAATAGTTTGGAGAAGGTGATAATTTTAAATGCAACTATTAGATAGCAATATTAACACTTCCTGAGACATAGCAACTGTCTTGGTACCGTTATCCTGACAAGTACATTAATGCAAACACTTGCTTTGAGAAATTGTTGGCTCATATTCTTATTTCATCATCAAATCACAACCTCACTGCTAAGGATAATACAAAACCCCAGACAAATGCTTTGCTTCTCTGATGTGAGTCTGCACTTTTTAAAAATGTTCAGTTCTGTACCTTTCTAAATTAAACAAGTGTTGCTTATTTGCTCGGAAACAAGCAACCCAAAACTTTAAAAAGTTTGATTTTTTGGTTTTGGTGTAAAAACATTATTTTCCTAACTCTCTGGAATGAAACATAGCCAGGATTTTAGCTCAAGAACTCATCCCTGATCTTTTCTGTCCATGTTCTTAAGAGATTATTTTAATTTTGAGCCTTCCAGCCAATGACAAAAATACCTCAGCTTGAAATCCACAGCGGACCTTCCCTTTACACACAAGGGCCTGCTTTGCACAAAAAGAGAAGATCCTTGGCTGCCGAGCCTGTTGATATAAATCAAATCCCAGTCTATACAATTCTAAAGGAAGAATTGTCATTTCAAGGGACAATTGGTTAAAAATGTTACTGCCTTAAAAGCTACAAGTTTAGTCCTTCAATGTGATGTTCACTAAATATAAGCAGAGAGAGCACATATTGGGGAAAAAAAGCTGCTGGAAAAAAAGCCAAAATACGATCTTCTGGAATTTCTGTAAAAATCTGTGTTCACATTTTGCAAATTAAACAGTGACTATGAAAACAAGCTTGAAATAACATATCTTAAATCAGAATTTCCATTTCACTCAAGTGCTTGCACGGTGTTAAACATCAGAGACAGAATGTGGCTTGTACCTGCAACAACATCATCCAGTAAAAACTTGAGCATTAATTGCTTAAGAAATTAAATTAATTTTTCAGACCAAAAAAGAACAAAACAAAGACTGGTCAGATTATAGAGAAGAAGAACAATGAGGTTTTTGAAATATTCATGCTGGAAGTGAACCGTGACACTTACCTGGAAACTGATGTGGGGAAGCAATGGGGGGTCAGTATTTAAAAATTACAGATTAAAATTAATTGTCTTGACTGAATCTTCAGTTTAAAATAAATAAATTTATTTAATAACATTTGCCATATATATATATATATATATATAAAGTCATCTTTGGTTACTTTCTTTTTATAACTGAGAGTAAAATTACAGGGGGCTGGATTAGTACCACAGCTGCACTCCCTCAAAACATCAGTGACTCAGAGATATGCCTTTTAATGCAGAATGTTCTCTTTAGTGTTACAGAAAAAAAATACGTGATTTCCTGCATTCTGTGGGAACTTTGGCTTCCTGAGAGCACCATTTAGCTTGTTCTCATAAATCTTCCTACCAAATGCAGAAAGCTCAGTAAAATTCACTCTCTTACTTAATCAAACTTATAAGGCTTTCTTAAAACAACATCCAAGTACTTAAATTAGCTTTCTCTACTGTTCAGTGCTGCTTTCAGCTCCTAATTTTTTAATTTATATGCCCATGTGAAATGACTGTATCAAAAATAGAAGACCACAAGTTATCTTTGCATATGATATTATTGAGATTTTAATCAGACACATGGTATAAAAGATGAGGAACGTGATGTTCCAAAGTGAAAGTTGTGCAATCGTTGATATTAAACAATGAAAACTTTGGCTCCATCCAAGGTTTTTGGAAAACAATCGTTCTATAAAGACATAGCCTTTGCACAGGGATGCTTGCAAGCCACTACAAAATCTGTTGGTTTAAGTCCCAACAGGGCTTCCCAAGGTCTAATAGGATACTTTCACTGCTAAAACTCAGGTTATTGTAAATGGGTTATAATGCTTTTATTTATATAATATATAAATATGTATTTTATTTAATCAATTAATGAGTTAAATAAAAATTGTATACATATATAAATATATAAACATATGATATAAAAAATAAACAAATGTTACTGTTCTCATAGGCATTTAAAAATATCTTTTCCATTCAGTCACCTTTAGCCCTCCCCATAAATACAAGCTTGTGGCAGGTAAAATGATCAATAATCCAGGAAAGCTGGATGTGAAGTTTCAGCATGGCACGTGGCTCTGCTCACGCTGAAGGCTCGGTTGAAACTTATTAAAGAGCCTTTCAAAAAGCACACTATTTTCATTGCTACAGGTCGGGCTGTGTCAGCATTACCATCACAAAACCCTATTGTCCATCGTTTGTAATTTAGACAAAGGTGTCCAAATTGTAGAACTGACTTTGAATCTGCTGGATTACTAAAGAAATTTATGGGAGGCAACTCCCAGCACTGTTAAACAATTCAAATGTGTGCAGAAAAGCAAGAACAGAAAACCTGTGAGAGTACCAGAAAACTTTTTCCTTTCAAGTGATTCAAATTGATTTTGCTTAAAACAACAACAGTCTATTAGTCAATAGTAGCTGCCGAAATACAGCTCAGTGCTGTAAGAGATGTACAAGAACAATTTCCAGTATTACATTTAATCCTCTCTAAATTAGGCATGAAACAGAGTTTGTTGTCTTGCTGTGCTTCTCAAGTCTCTTAAATAAAAAGGTAATCTATAACTCACTATAAACAATACCCAAAACAAAGAGGAATACAAGAAAGAAAGAAAGAGAGACATTACCTCCTCATATCCAATGGTTCTCAAGGCAATTTCCATGTGACTACCTGTAAGATTAGAACCCATTTAGCCTAAGTTTTAGCAGTGAAAGTATCCTATTAGACCTTGGGAAGCCCTGTTGGGACTTAAACCAACAGATTTTGTAGTGGCTTGCAAGCATCCCTGTGCAAAGGCTATGTCTTTATAGAACAATTGTCATATTCCTAATTCACTCAGCATTAACTTAGCAATGACAAGGATTGCTCTATGAAAACTGTTGAGAAAACTGGCAAACCCCACCCTGCAATTCACTTGTTTATTATAGGAAACATTTTTTTCTTGTCACTCCAAAAAAAAAGATGTTTTCCAAAAACCTTGGATGGAGCCAAAGTTTTCATTGTTTAGTATCAATGACAGCAAAATTTTTACTTTGGAACATCATGTTCCTAAAGCAGGATCCTTATTTATTCCATACTCCCCCTCCCCTACTGCTCCCTACACATATTTTCAGTAACAGAAAATGTGCCTATATATACAGAGAAAGTATCTGTAAGTTACTACACAGAGATAGTCACAGCTTATTCATAAGCTTTGTCGATCCTTCTGGAAAACATGATGCTAGAAGATATCATCCAGATAAAACATTAAAAATAGGTTTCCTCTCTTGAATTCAAGACCCAGGGTTACGGTTGGGGCACAGCTTTCCCTTTATCTCAGTCATTATTAACTTCACGCTTAACATCTCCATATTTGTACAGGGAAAAGAAAGGAAAAAGGAGCAGCAGACAGACATTCTATTAGCCAGGAAGAGAACAGCTCAGCCTATGCTGCAAGAGTGACCAACAAAAGTTATGATGCAGGACACAGCACTCTCACTGAGCGGGTCTGACAGAGCTCCTTCCATTTTCTACACTTGTGGGAGCCTGTCATGTCATTTGGGTATCACAAAGAGAAACTAAATTGTTATTGCAATGTGCTCACCACAATAGGGAACTCTCCTTCGCAGAGATGGAATAGTGAAGCCAAAAAAAAAGTCACCAAAACTATCTGGAGAATATGGGAAGGGGATTTGGTAGAGTTACTCAAACCCTTGATAATAAAATACTTCTCTTCTGAAACAACAGCAGCTTGGCTATTAGCACACCAGCACAAGCAAAAATGCACAATTCCATGCCGTTCTTGGAGTGAGAGGGAGCTGAGTTTGGCAGGGTCTTCTCTGACTCAGCCTAGCTAATACCAGCAGTGGGAAGGCGTTCAAGTGTTTTCTTTCCAGCTATACAGAGATTCTACTGGCAGAAAAGTTGGCATTTTGCAAGGCTCTGGATGCAGAGAAAAGCAGGAGGAACCACTTCCTGCCTCAAAGCTGCCTCATTCCAACCTCAGGTGCATCAATTATGCATGAACACAGTACTCTCACTGGAAAAACTAGGAATACAGTCAGATCATAAATACACTCAGTCTGAGAAGCAATGGTCATCAGGACACAGTGCTAAAGGATGCTTCAACAGCATATCAGAAAGGCCCCAGAACACTGAAACACATTGACTGGACAAGAAGTTGGGAAGGAAACAACACAGACAGCAACAAAGGTACCTCAGCCTTACAGGAAGAGCCACCCTTACTAACAGTTTATTAAAACCATTTCTTCCCTGAATCCTCTGAACAGCTTTGATGAGAGCAGAATCCTCCTTAGCTATGGTTACAGTGGATAATCAGGCAATTAGTGGCAGCTCTAATTAGCAAATGAGGGCTTGTCTACAGTACAATGCAAATGTGTTTGATTCAGTATCCCATACTCTGACCCAGCTATATCACACATGACACTCAAACACTTTCTTGGAGTAACCAGTATCTAATTCCTGTGGCCTTCTTCTAGTCTTCCATAGACTTTCACCAACTCGCCAGGCCTTGAAAGCTAAAAAAAAAGAAGGTAAGTACCAAGGAAGAAGAGGAATGAGAGAGACAGCGAATACACTGCTTGCAACACATGCAAACACTACTGTGAATAAAGAGCTATGATCTGACCATCCATGTCCTGTAAAAGTTTTACAACCTCAGGCTTTCCTCCCCCTCAGCTTCATTACAGTGGGAAAGGCTCAGCACGGACCTGATGTATCTAAAGAATATCAGACAGCAAGGAAATGAAGGGAAACCAAAAAGATTGTATCAAGTGGAAGCAAAAGGGGTTGAAACTAGAGGAAAAAGATTTAATGAGTTCCAGGAGAAAGAAATACATATGTGAGACTGACACCTCTTAGAACACTGAATAACTTACGGAATCAACCACTTTGGATCTATTTAAGGTAGGATCAAGTCAAGTACAAAAAAAAAAAAAAAAAAACCCACAAAAAACCAACCAACCAACCAACCAAAAAAAACAACAAATCCCCCCCCCCAAAAAAGTACTGCAGGGAGCAATCAACACTGAAAGAGAAAGACAGAACAAGTAGGTCTTATTTCATCTTTAGCTTAGACATTTCTACATTTATTATTAGAATTTTTTGCTATGCTTTTTTTGTTTGTTTAATTATTAGAATGACTATGAAACAATTGAAACTGAAATATGCCATAAGCATTCTGTCCTGTTTTTGAATGGAATTCACAACTTTATTTCATATAAGAAAACACTGAAATGTCTAAACAATCTCTGCTGTTTGGATGCATATAACCAAAATAAAATCTTGGCAATGCTTCTTTAGAACATTATAAGCACAGTAAAACAAATAAATCCTTTTGAAGAACATTCTTCACCTGTTTTAAGAAAGAGGAAAACTGATATTTGGAGGATCTGGACTCAGCACCGAGTAGCTGAGAGAAATAAGGGGGTGTGAAATGCTTCTGTCAAAATGCAGACCACATAATCTCTGATGTAATGAGAGCTTTCTCCAACCTCATTTCTGGTTTTATTCAAGGATTTGGAACAGTTTTATAAAATATCTTGGAACTGGTGTAATCAGTGACTTCACATCAGAATTATGCCCTGCATTCATACCAATGCTTCTGCAAACCACTGAGACTGAGAAGCTCAACAGAGGTGCAGAATCAATGTGTACAAGCAGTGATACCTGAACACTTTGATTTTTCACATTCCTGACTGATGAGGCTTTGGGCAATTCAGTTTATCTGTAAAAATAGAACAGCTGGTGTCCTGAAAGCCTCTGAGGTTTGACCTTGAGGCAAGCACAGTGCCCTGGTGAACAGGGGAGTCCCTCCTCCCTTACCCACAGGTGCCACATCCAACAGGTAGCCCCGAGGCCCAGATAGCAGACAGGATACCTCCTTCTCCCTGCACCCATGAGTCCCCCGGAGGGATGGAATGAGGAGGATGGCTGGGGCTCCGTGTCCCAGAGCAAGGAGACAGATAGAAGACAGGACAGGCTGAGGCAAGAGGGGCAGAACGGACAGCACACCAGCACAGCACCTGCTTTGCTTTCCCAGGGTGATCTGTTTTAGACCACTCTGTAAGCAGAAATGGATACAGACCCACAGCACAGATCAGATCTAAGAAGTTTAAAAAGGTACATAGGCCCTATACAAGGTCCAAGGTAACAGCAAGGCAAGTTTCACCAAAGCTGCTAAAAGATGAAGCAGAGCCCATAAAAACAGACAGAGATAAACAGAGCAGGATGTGCTTGCTGAACACAAATGTCAGCCACAAAGCAGATCTTCAGGCTGTGACACCACACTACAGGTGCAGTGTCTTTTCCCATTATTCATCACGGAAACTTTTGAAAGTGTTCTGAATTTAACCAACGCTGTCCCTCTGAACCCCTGTGCCTGACACAGCAAGGCCTGAGCCCTGCAGTTCCTGACACCTTCTATCATCCCCCTCCATGATTTCCATTGGGAATTGCAGTGTGGTTTCTCATGGAGACTTTGCTGGCTACTTTTTTTTTTATTATTATTTAGACTATCCCAAAGGCCCAATAAACCTATTTCACAGATTCACAGAAGCTGGAGATGGAAAAAAACCTGAGTCATCCAGGACATTCCTGTGCTTCCCCTCCCTCCTTTCCCGTTTGTCCGGCATGTGATTGTTTCCTACAGCATATTTCTTTCCTGCTTACTGACCTGATAACATCTGATTTATCCACTGGATAAAACAACCACAGAAAATTAATTACATGCCTTCAGTGACTATACAGCAAACTGCCTACCCAGAACTCGAGCTCCCACACCAGCACACAGCCAACTGAATTCATTTACAAATCAAACTACAATGTTGCTCACCAGCTCCTTAAATTACTTCTGGAGGCCTTGAAACATTTGCTGTAACTTTCAGAATTTGACATTTTGAGGGTAAGGTTACTTTTTCCCACTGATCCAGTTTGATTTCTACTAATTTTCTGCTACATGTTTTACTCACTTTCATTTACAATTTAGTTACCACAGAAAAAGAGCAGTCTTGGGGCCTGGATTGGTTTGGTTCCCCCTCCCCCCGTTCTCCTCAGCTTCGACCAGCAAGCCTAGCTGTGTTGTAATAGCAAGAGAGCATAAAATGTGTCTAAGCAATGAATAATATCTGAAGAAAAGGACGTAAGGAAAAGAGTTTCACTTAACAAAACTCTCGAACTGGCATTTTGTTTTAAATATTTTTTAAAGGTCAACTCCTCTTGAAGGACTTTAAAGGCTGAGTAGGAAGATCTCAGTATCTAAACAAAATATAATATCCATGAGGTAGTGAAGCAGTGCAAACATGTTATGGATGGCGAGTTTGACAAATTCCAAGGTCAGTAATCATCATACTTCACCTCCTTCACTTTTGCACTTAATATTTACACTCCATAATGCAAAAAGTATACAAGCTTTCTTATGCTTCTTTTGCTGCTTCACACATAGTTCTCCCCCCACCCCATAGGTATATCAGTCAAGAATACAAAAGCCACAGTATTTTTGTCTCACCTGTGTTTGCTCCCTTTTCATCTTTTCCCCCCACTAATCTCCTAAATCTACCTCTCAGACAGCATGAAAACAAGCAGGTACACTGAATTATATGAAAGAGTTAAAATATTTAACATCCGTCTCATCCTCTCTCACGTTTCATCTTGTGGTTCATTTTTTGAGGAAATGATAAGTAATTAACCTCTGAACAAAAGGACAGACTTGCACAGATGTTGGGGAAGCTTCCCATAGTGTAGCAGCCTGAGGGACTGTACAAGTAACCAGAACGCTCTCAAGAAGGCACATTTCCTTCTCTTTTCAATACTAAACAAAAATTTCCTTCATGTATGGACTCTTCCTTTAAGCCCCACAAGATAAAATTTGTATGAAACAAATCATAATACAATATGGGAAAGACAACAACAGTAGGCTGACTGACAGTACATTAATGAACCAGTTCCTGCAATGTTAGGAAAAGGCCTGTTCCTGACATTCCTCTCAGGATGGCATGTCTCCCAAAATAAGCAGCTCCATTCACATATTGGTGAACTGGTCTACTTTTTATAAACCATCTCTTCTGCTGTGCCCTTCACGTCTCCAAAGGAGAAACAGCTAACAGTAAATTAGGGGTGGACCAAATGTTTCCCCACAGACTGACAGAAGAACATATACACAGTGACTGATCTATCTCTTGGTCTTATTTCTATTTTGTATTAAGAAAAACATTATGTATTTAGTTTTGCATACAGGCCAGAAGCAGGTTAAGAAAAATAGAAATCTTACTGCCAATCAGGTATACAAAATACTCTGATGTCTCAAAGATATCCTCAGTGCATCTGAACCTTCCTTCCCAGCCTTGTTCCACTCAAATCCCTTAAAGAACTTTCAAATCAAGCTCTAAAGTTGCCTCGTCCTAAACCTGCAAGCTGCCATACATTAGGGTGTAAATGTACAGAATAGGAAAGCACATCTGGAGGGTTTGGTGGGGTGGCAATGATAACACACCCACTGTCATCCTGTTTGGAGGATGGGAGGGGGACCCCATGAGCTCCTGTGATATTCACCAGTATTTTCTAATTCTCAAAATACCAACACCCAGCCCTTCAAACTTACAAGTTTTTCACTTTAGAATTGGAAAATCTTCAAGCCCCAAAAGTCTGTGGTTTGGGGTGCCATCCCCACATCCAGCGAGGTAGATTTCCTCTTTTTTTTTTGGTTTTGTTTGTTAATGTAATCATTGGATGAAAGCCCCCATGCAGTTCAGATTATCATAAATTCAATTTTCCCAGCTGTCAGAACCAAAGAAGATATATACTCTACGTGAAGGCGCTCTTTGAGGATAGTCTTGCCTTTGAAACAACTGAGATGTAGTGTAGGGTGATAGCCACTGGTTTTTAAGTGCTGCTGGAAAGAAACAGCTGAAATTCAACTGTTTCCTAAAGCTACCTACAATACCCTCATTTCCTGAACAGACAGACCAAACTTTTATGATTTGCACTTCATGGGGCTTTCTCCTTCTGAGAATCTCCCTGCTATCAGCAAAGGTTTTTGAAGCTCATTCAAACCCCCAAATATTTGGAGGTGCAGCCTGAGCTCTGCTAATCAAGGCAAGTGCTTATTTATAACATCACTGCTTGACTCAGTAATCTCCCAAAAGCCTCCCCTCTTTTCTTTATATGTGAGACCTGAAACTGGCCTTTAGTTTTTAATACACCATGAAAGCAGGACCTGATCTCTCCCCATTACACAGAGGGTCGTTTCTGACACACATTCTCTTCATGATGAATTCAATCCATGTTACAGCTCTCAAGAGATTAACTGCTGTTACAGCACAATCATAGCAACTAAGGCTTTCTCTGACTCCTAAAAAGTTTTGGTGTTTTTTTCCCTCCCTTTGTTTGGATAGAGTTTGTTAATTCCTTTATTGAAAAAAAGAAAAAAAAAAGAAAAAAAAAACTGTGGGAGAAAGGAATAAGCAGTATTCAAACTATTAAGTGACAATAATTGTTATTTTATAAGCCTGAAAATCCTCTTTTTTTTCCATGTAATAAAACCCTTTCAGATCCTCTGAGCAGAAATGTACTGGATTAACTTCTATTATGCACCTCAAGAATCTCCAGGCCAGGAGAGGTGACACGGAAAAGTCTCACTAAAATAATTTATGGTTATTCACAAGGGGAAACTTTGCAAAATCTTCCAAAAATGCAAGCATGCCAGCAGCTCCTGCTGGGATCAGGAGTATCACTTGCAGCACTGCTTTAACCACTGTTTCACCTCCACACTTGTCAAGGCATAAACCTTTCATTATGGCTGGGAATAACTGAATGACACCTGGGAACAGTATTGAGGGAAGATGAAAAAACACCCTAAAGCTTTCCACATTTCCTTAAACCAGAGCTATGCCAAATATTATGGTCAGGATGACCCTAAATACACTCATTTTATGTTCAGAGCATTCTTCAAGTGGAATAAGAGATAAAGCTGTCCATGCCCTACAGTTAACATGGACTGAATATTTCAGTAGTGACCACATACAGAAACCATTTTTCTCACATCAAAACATATAACCCTATTTAAAAATAAGAAGCGATAAAATGCATTAGGTTTCAAAAAACTACACTTCAGGTTCACTCTGGTGATTTACTAGTAACTGCTAAAGATGAGCTTGTGCTACTGTGGAGTTTATTGGATTGATGTTCGAGGTATCGAGCAACTTGGAAACAGTAATCATTGCATTTAAAAAATAATAAATTTATGTACTCGGGAATATATGATAAACATACAGGCAAAATCTAAGGGTATCACAATCTAAGTGTCAGCTATCACCCTTTTAGAAAGAAGGGTCTGAAATAGAAATATTTATGTATTTTATGCATTTTGTTTTCAACTTGTAGTCCTTGGACCACTTCTAACATGATCTGCAAAAGTTACTGAAGAAAAGGGAGCCCACTGCCAAGCTTAAATTCACTATATAGATATCTGCTTTTCCAAAGGAAAAATTATAATTAGGATCTGCAAAATCAAAAAACAATGCTTAAAAACATTAACTCATGTTGTTGCAGGATTTCTCTGTTATGCTGGGCTGATAAAAAAATTCTAGGATGCAAGAGGATCAAGGAAGCAACTTCTCTGTCTCCCTGTGTTTATAAGGTATCTGTTAAAAGCACACTGAGTGCAAAAATAAATATTTATAGAATTGTAACTAACTGTCATCATCATTAATAGAAAAAATATTACTCTGTCAGACATAAATATTATTTATATATCTCAAAGTAGATCAAAGACATGTGCATTTACATTTAAATAATAACATATGATGACATTTCAAGTACAAACTTATCTCCACATTTGTAAATCACTCCATTAAACCTGGGACAGAAACTCACTGGGATAAAACCATATGAGGCCCTTATGAACGTCCCTCCACGCTAAACTGATAGCTGAGGATACATCAGTTCCACTTGGATAAATTTAAATAAAACATTTAAAAAAACCTGAGCATTAAATAGTTTTGTGTCAGTCACGAACATGCCCACAGAGAAAACCTTCATTTTTAGCTACCTCCCACCTCACATATCAATAACTCGTTTGAGTATTTTCTGCTGATTGAACATTCAGCTCAAGTAAAATTTCAAATGTACAGATTTATATTTGACATACCTAATTACAACTGAATCAGTATTTATGGTATAACATGTTAGAAAATACTGCCCACTGACATTTTAAAATATATGGTTTGCATGCAACAGCTGTGGAAAAGGTAAAACATCTTTGTTCACAGTTTTGCTCCAACAAACTTACCTTATTTCAACAGAAGGGAAATCTCACAACAGTTTCAGAGAAATTTTGATATGTGCATCCATATATACATGCATACATATATACATATATACATATGTACACACACACACGTGCACACAAAAGATCATATTTTGGCAATAAAGGGTTGTTATATGAGAGTATTCCTCTGCTTTTCTTGCTCTGTTCAGATTCTTAAATAAACAGTATCTGGTCAAATGTTGGTCTGTCTCAAATCCAGTTATACCTTTTCAGTTGGTCAAATTAGTCTCACATTAATTCAACCTTCCTCAGACAGATAAAAACTTGAAAACTTCACCAAGTACCTAAATTAAAATATTAAAAAAAAAAAAACCTGGGGCTTTTTCTTCTTTTAATATTGAGAATTTAAAAAATATTCCATGGAATCACAGGGCTGAACTCAGCTACTACTTCATTCAAGTTTTTTGTATTTGAAAAACACAACCATTTCTTCTTGATGCTTTTTTTCTTGAACAGAGTGGGACTCTTGAAATCAAATGTTGCACATCATCAGAATAACAGAATCCAAGCCACCAGGGAAGTGACAGCATGATGAACAGGAGTGGGGAAGAAAGGCATGTCGGGCTACCATAACACCTTTTTGCCTTTTTAACCTACTGTTTCAGTGGAGGTGGAAACACTTTGTGTCTTACAAATATCAGCGCCTCATCTTGCCTTGTAATAGACCACAAATGTGTTGCAGAAAAAAAAAATGAGATAAGTAGTGCGCTGTGGTATGTCTTTCTGCCAATTTCCTCTTCTCTCACAGGAAAAACAAAGAACTAGTGTATCATGTCTTTCATGCTCCCATTTGACAGGAACAGTTCCCAGAAAATGATCTCTCTACAATACAAAAATTGCTATGAGGGTGATTTTTTCTTTACATGATGGATTCAGCCATGTCAAATTCCTCTACAAATACTTCAGGTCCCTGAGCATTTAAGGTCCTTCTAACTGTTGACTGGACTGCTTTTGTTTCCCATGTAAGAGGCTGTAGCTTGCACAGGATAGAAGTGAGCACTCGACAGCATCCACGTTTCTGTGCTATAGCTTGTGCAAAAGCCTTACCCAACCTCCAGAAACCTATCTTCCCTGAGAAGGCTTCTGAAGTGCCATACACAAACCACAGTAAGGACCAGCTCACTAATTTCCAAAATCCAGTTGGGTTTTTTCCAAGTGTTTCTGCCCTCTAGATCAGCACATGATCTAATATATTGCTTTAAGTATTCAGAACAATGACATTGTCCCTCATGTAGAGAAGTGTTTTTAGAAATCTCCACACCAGAGGCCAAGAGCAGATAGCAAAGATTAGCAGCAAAGCCTTCCCTCATCACTGTCCTATTAACATGCTTAACAAGCTGTCACACCTGCTTCCTTGACCTGAAGCACCAGGAGTCTGGCAGGCAGATCCCTGACCCTGCCCATGATCAGACGCAGCTTTTCTGTACCCTAAGATCATCTTGGTGGAGGGGGACACATAGGAGGGACCCATTACCACTTCCACAGCTTGAGCCACTCTGCTTGGTCACAAACTCATTGAAATTAATTAATTTTTAATTCCATACTAACCTCAGCTATTATAAATCAAGTCAACCAGAGCAGGGAAATGCTCACTGAAATATGAAACTGTCTGTCAAAGAGGCACCTGATCACAGGTTCAACTTCAGCAATCTGTCACTTGAGAGGCAAGAACAAAGCAAATTACTTTTCACAGAAATTATTAGAAAATAGTGCCTTGATAAATTATGCTGTTTCAGAAAGGGCACAAAAGGAAAAAAAATGTTATGCCAGTTCTGAGCTCTGTAAGTCTGGGTTTGGTACTCCAGCTTGTTGAATGGTTTAACCATTTGGAGAATCCATTTCTTATTTTTTTAACCTTTTTTTTTTTTTTTTTGGAATGAACTTTTGTACCTATGAAACTAATATTGAGGCTCTTCATAGATGTTTCTCTCACTGTCCTCAGATTTCTCTGCAACAGCTCCAGGGAAAAGGAAATAATCTTACTTTGAGATATTGACAGGTTTGATAAAGATTCATTTGATATCCTTCTTCCTGCCTTCTGGTGCTACGTTAGCATAAGAGTTATTTATCAAATACAACTGTACAACACAAGCATGTTTCAGTTCCATCAAAATTAAGTCTCATGCAAAATAGCACAGCCTCCTTTCATTAAAAAAAAAAAAGGGGGGGATAGAGGGGAAACCCCTGGGGCTGTTTCTGGCTTTCTAGTTTTTGAAGTTCACATCTACTGTGTTGGAAGTATGAATTCAAACCTTGGTTAAATCCCACTAGAGTAAATGACTACTTATGTGTTACTCTTATGGAAGAGTAACTACTTCCATAAACTCAAATCATGAACCTAAGTTGGTTCAGTATTACCTTTTTAATATTCATATATTGGGTACCACTAAGTGATAGCATAAAAGAATGGCACAGAATATGATGTAAAATATCAGGTAATTTTATACAGACAAAATGGGACTGAACCTCAAGACCTCCTGTGCTATTCCCTTCTCTCTCTACTCAACACACATTTTGCATTTACATCCACTTATTTTGAATGTCACTTTGCCAAAGTGTCACTTTGACAAAGATGTTTTGCTCCTTAAGGGTAGAATTTCATAGCCAACACCTCTGCAAATGTAAGAACTACTACAGCAAGTATTCCGTAAAATAAGACCAGACATCCACAGACACTTCCATTGCTAGTGGAGGCCACCTCTCTGACTGTCTCTGCCCAACAAGAGTGTAACAAGACAAATGTTTTCATGCTCCCTCAAAGTATTTTCCTAGGCTCCAGCTATTTGTGGGACAGGGGTTTCCTGAGCCAGAGAAGGTGCCTTTGCATTTAATGACCTTTGATTGATTTTTCTCCCATAATTTTTATATGGTAACTTTTTGAATCCACACACATTTTTAGCATCCACAGTGTCTCCTGGATAGCAGTCCCACCACTTAAAAGTGCAATAAGACAATTACAAAACAGGTTAAGGTAAGCAAATAATTACAGATGTCCTCTAGAAATGTAAGGACATCTCACACCCTAACATTTATGCATCATTTACACTAGTTGGTAGTGTAGGAAGTTGAAGGAGTATAAAACATATGAATTTATTATGGTTTTTTTTCCATATCATGTCTCCTGCAAAACTAAGAGTGTTTCTTAGTGAATAATGTAATTGCCAGAGCTTGAAAACATAAAAATGATAAAATTTCCGAAAATCAATGTCTCTATATGGCTGTCTAGCACTTTCAGCATGTGTCTAGCACTTTCAGCATGTATTCTTGGAAAGGACCTGACTTTATATGTGTGTGTGTATATATATATATATATATATATATATATATATATACACGTGTGTGTGTAATATATATAATGTGTACAGAATAAGTATATGTTAATATATATATGTGATATGTATATGTTAATATACATATGTGTGTATATATTATACATATGCATGTATGTAAAAGATATATGGCAGTTTTACAGCCTTAATCCTGGTACTCCTAGGATAGAAATAGAAACAGAAAGGTGGGAATTTTCTCTTTCCCAGGAGATAAAACTCTTTCATCAAACTTTGTTGGCACTAGTATTTAATTTAAAATTTAAAAATCAATGTTACTTTTACTAATGGTACCAATGATGCCAATTTAAAACTATGATCCCTTTAAGAACAGGGAAGTTAGCCCTGAGTGAATGTGGCTCCCATTCCTCTTTGGACAGAGATGGTTTCAGTAGGATTCAATATTTGAAGCAGGACATGTATTTCTTTTCCAAAACCAGAACGACTTCAAAGCTACTCAGACATGTAAGATTAGAGCTGATTGGAAAATCCCTCACCAAACAATTTTCTGCTCAAAAACACTTTTCCATCAAGATTGAAATCCCTTCTCAGAACTGAAAAGATGTGTGCATGTGCATACATATCTGGGTGACTGAGAAAGTAAATGAACAGCATGGGCTTGAGCATACAAATCCAGGAATGTCATCCTAAAAAACTGGGTTATTGGAAGCTTACCAGCTGGTATTTCAAAAATAATCTTTTTTTTTTTTTGAGTTTGTTTAAGTCACAGATTCTAACCTGTTTCACATTCTGCACATACAGTAGCCCTACATTGTCAGCCGGAGAAAAACTTGGAGCTGTTATGACAGTGCACACCTCAGGTATGATCTCTTCTGGGTAGGAAAGGAGAGAGCTGAAAGACTGGGCATTTTATTGAATACAATATTTCAATAAAATTATTGTGCTCTGCCACCATTATAAACACATACACACATACGTGCAAATTCAGACACTCAAAGAACCTTCACTGCTGCCAACAAGTTCCTGGGAGGAGCAGAATTACAAAACATCAGTGAGCTGGGACTCAATTAGGCACCATAACCCACCACTCAACACTTAAATTTAGCTACTTGGCAATTCATCAGCAAATTCATTAAAAAAAAAATAATAATAAAAAAATTACCCCAAAGCCTGGAGATAAGAAATAACTTTTTTCAAGATCATCTTTGAAAGTACCTCGTCTTGCATGGCCTTTTATTTTCAAATGTATTTTATTTTATTCCATTTCCTCTTGAATGGCTGATTTTTCTCTGTACAAAATGCCTAAAGATAAACATAAAATGGTTAAAGACAAAGCTCATAGGAATGAAAGACAGGTTACGCTGCAAAAGGAGAACATAGATATGTAAACACTTCCAAGCAGCTATGAAGCTGCCATTAGGAGAAGAGGAAGAGACCATTTCATCTCAGAGAATCATGTCCACTTGTGTGATGGAGGAGGTGAGATGGAAATAATTATTCTTACATTCTGTACTATCCAAATACGCTTTCCTGGCATAGGCTGGGAGCTTTATGTGGTTGGTTTTTAAAACAATATATTATTTTTCATCATGTTTGCGGTGCAATGGCCTGGAGAACAGAGTAACTAAATTAATTAGAGTGTCACAGAATCATTTAGGTTGGAAAAGGTCTTCAATAAATAATACCTTTGATTTGAAACTTAACCTTCAAAACCAAAGTACAATTAAAGTGAGACCCTTCACTAAACTTTTATCTTAAGGATAATTGTAAGGAATAGCACCCATTACATTCATAAATAATTTGCTGAGCAAATAAAAGCAATGCCTCTTCTGTAAGTCACCAGGCAGATGAACTACAAAAGTTAAACTCTTTAACTGACCTCAAGAAAAGCCATTTTAGGAAGGAACATCTAAAGTCACCTCACTTCTGTTGCAAGGGGCTTTCTCATATGATCTCATCCATAGTGACACTACATTTATTCTCTTTCATTCTAAAGGAAAAAAAATAAATCTCACTTCTGATTTGTTTCATGCTAGCTATTTTGCTCCCCTGAGAAGGTTTAAATACACATTATGAGTTTGGTCTAGTAATCATTCAAAGCAAAATTCTGACTCCAGCCCACAAGAGCTTTGTCTGCATAAGGACCACAGGCTTGGCCTCTTGTGAATACTTTCACTTAATACTGAAAGACTTCTTTGTTTACTGTATTACCAGAACATGCATATGGGTATAAATGGGAGGCATTTATCATTCTCAAACAGTGATGAGGTGGACATGGTTCATGAAGCAAGCAGAGAGATGAGACTCAAGAAATCTGGGTTCTGTTTCTCATTGGGTGACAGATTTATTTATTCATGACCAAGCAACTGCATCATTTCCTATTTTAGTGCTCTATTTGTAAACTGTAGATGATGTTTTATTATGCTGCAGAGTGCTTTTAGATTAATGAATTAAATTCCCTGATTGATCATTAAACAAAGAGGCTTCTTTGCAAATATAATCATCAGCACAATGAAATATGAATGAGACACTATTCAATGGGAGGCAGGGGAAGCAGGAAATCTCTCATTTAACAAAGCTGAAGTATCTCCGTAACGTTGTCGTTTAGTCCATCTTCAATGAAAATACGTTTTCTACAACCAGCAGATTTTCTGGACCTTATATAGAGGGCAAATTTTGCAAAACAGAAACAAAAGAAAAGATGTATATAGATAACTTGAGCTCTTCCAGGAATTTAACCTCTCACAAGCCTCTTGGGGTGCGCTATGCCCAGTCCTCTTTGAGCAGCCACGCACCCCAAGCCCTCTGAGCTTACAGGTGGTTTTGCTCTTGCAGCACCCGTGCAGTGGGATTCCTGCCTGCTCTGTCCTGCAGGTCGCACTGGTACCACCACAGTCCTACACCCTCTGTGCCTGGAACTGAGGCAAACTCAACACACGATAGCACAGGAGGGCAGCACATCAAAAAAGAGCTCCCAAAACTGGGAAGCGACCTCCCTAGTGAGCAACTGCTCTCAGGTCTGAAAAACAGCTGACTGGCTGATTCTGTACCAGGAAGGTCCTCTCTCTGAACACTGACAGAGTGCACTACAGTGCTCTTTTCAACACATTTTAAGCAAGAATAGGACATGGTGAAGGAGGTCAGAAAGTAATAATCATTACTATTCTCAGAGAGTCATATTCCCCTATAAAAGCCTCTGCAGTGTATTTATCAAAAATGCTAAAAGCAATGATTTTCCTGAGTGAAGAGGATGACCTGCACCCAGCCAGTTCTGAGCATCATTTGAACCCAGGTGATAAGAAAAGGCTGTATCAAGTGTCAAGGAAAATTATGCAGTGTGGGTGCAACTACTGGATGCTAAAGAAAGAAAGAAGGGAATTGGAGGGGGAAGAGAGATGGGTATAAAACCACCCAATAAGGCATGAAGCAAATATAAAATAGATTGTGAAAGCAAATCACAGAGGAGCTTCCAGGAGAGCCCAGAAGATCCACCCTGACGTGAATTTGGGAATTCCCTGTGCTGTCAGGAGCCATTGCCTTCAGCTGCACGGTGACCCACAACACCTATATGTATACAAGGTGTTACAAAGACCATTTCCCACCTCTCCAGAGGATGGTGGGGCAGCTTTGTGCCTGTTGCCATCTCAAAAGTGCCCCAGCACTCAGAGGACAAAAATGTAGGGTGAGCACCTCAGCTCAACAAATCTGCCAGGAACTGGCATCTGAGAAGAATTAACTGTATTTCAGAACTGAAGAGACTGAGCAAGAGACTGCCACTTAAAAAATGACATTTCAGTTCTTGTAAAAAATACATAACATTTATGCACAAAGCTGAGAAGATATAAAGTATTAACAAAGAATCATTCAGATCATGATTCACTGCATTATTTGAATAATTACTTTTAAGCGGTGCTCTATAATGAATTATGATCTTTACTCTGGGCAAACTAGACTAAAAAAGCAGTTAAAACTTAAGTAATCCAATCACAGTTCATTTAAGTCCAGCAAATAAACGTTTTTCTGGCTACAGTTAAGAGCTGCTGGTGGGTTAATTAACACTAACAATTTCCACACGCAAGTTTCGATTCTTTTCACTGCACTAGTAGCTAGGTCTTTAAAATAGAGTTTTAAAACAGACCTCCCACATTTAAAAGCATTTATTACTTATTATTTAAAGCATTGCAATTATTATTTATGCCAATAGATCAATCCATCAAACTTCACCAATTCAATTAAGCTCACGTAAATGCAATTTCTTTTTGCATCAGTACCACGTTTTTTTAAATTAAACACTTACTCACTGTTTTTTAACATACCTTGCATTAGGTAAAATTCCTTTCTTGCAGGTTTTGTTACTTGGCATTATTAACAGGGCCATATATATATATATATATGTTATATATATTCTGCGGCAGCAGTGGCCTGTGAACCAAATACTTTCCCTGGTCACTAAGCTTAGTTCATGCAGTTTCCTAACCCCGGTATGGGGTTATCCAGCCTTATCCAGCAGCTCCTGTTCAGGTTAAGATGGAGCATCCCATGCTGGGACAAGTAGCCTCTCCAGGCTTCACCCCCATGGTTTCCATATGTTTTCATATGAATCTCCCTGCCCTGTATTCTACAAATTACTCTCCCAAGACATGCAAAGCAAGTAAAGAACAGAGTTTCAGTTCTTCTCTTTGTGGGACATAGCTATTTATATATATGTACAGAGATATAGGTATTGGTATCACAGAAAGAAAAATATATATCAAGACAAAAAGAGGCAGAGAAGGACAGGTTTCCTCTTAAGGCATTGTTTGGACTTATTTGAAGCAGAAGAGCAGACCCAAAGCCCTCAGGCATGCAGTCCTATGAATGCAATAATTTATGCAAACTTCTAAATTACAGGGAAGGAGCAAATGGTTGCAAACCATTTCAATAGACTGCTAATCGAAGTATTTTTTCATGCATTTGGCTGTAATGAAACTCTGTAAAATACCAAACCAAAAGCAATAAAATCAAAGCCTTCACATTGTCATAATTCTTCTGTAACAAAACTTTTGTGTGCCACTGGTGATATTTTTTTGTAATTGATAAAAAAAATATATATTTCTTATCAAGCCTTGATGCACAAACATTCCATTATGTTTCTTAACGGTGGCACTGGACCCTGAATAACAAGAGCTGTAAACACACCACTGTGTTCACAGCTATTTACATTCTATCCTAAGCTTCAGCTGGACAAAATTACATTCAAAGATGCAAAATTATTGAAATTATTTGTGCTGATGAAGCTCAGGTGCTGTTTTTTTTATTTTTCTGTAAGATACTAGTTTTAGATTAAATACTTGCTAAAGTTTATTAAATTGGTAATTTGAAAGTTGGGCTCCACCTATTAGTAAAATCACACAGTCAACTGCTTTTTTGCAACTGGATAACATGCACTTGAATTAGTATCACAGAAATGTTACATACTTCATTGAAATATTTAGAATTTCATGTTTATGATAGTTATAGAGGTTAGCCACCTCTTATCTAAAAGAATTCCACTTGATAAATATTATTAGCACACCAACTGTCTTGTACTTTAAATTACAATATAAAGAAGTGGTTTTGAATGACAGAGCTAAACATCTTCTTTGGGTAAATTGTCTGAACAATTGATTAATTCATACTTTTGCAGATTTCATGATGTGATTTGTGTTGTGATTTTGTATTTCACAGATATGAAAATAAATTTGTTCACTGATTTATTACACTACTTTCCTAACTGTAGAACAGTATGTTGTTTAAGAGGAACAGCATCTTATCAAAAAGTCACATGTTCTCATCTGTCCAAGAGCTTATTGTTTTGAAATGCTTGGCTTCTTCCCATCAAATCCATGGGAACTCCACAACTGTTCTCAGAGAAGGCACAAGCGCTACATGTGGTTAGAGACTTGGCATCTCAAATGTAAAGACAAAAGAAAAAATGCACTCCACCAGGCATCCATTCCCTTATGTCCCACCCTCACAGAAGGCAAAATCAAGTTTGCTGATGAGGAAAGCATTCCTCCTCATTCAAGCCCTGCCATTTTCTGCTGACAGACTCCAGCATGCCATCATCTGTCTCTGTCACAGATTCCAGGGGCTCCCACTGCGAGCCAGCAATGAGCATCAATCCTCAGCCAAGCAGCTTGCCAGCTATTGGAGATGGGAAAGCTGACTTTCTCTAACCACCCACTCCCTCTCTTACCAAAACAGGAACACGGCAGACAAGCATAAAAAAGTAGCCTGTGCAAAGGTCTTCAGGTCCATCACAGCATGAGAAGGTGAAGTAAAAAGTTATGTCAACAACAACAAAGAAAAAAAATGAATGCTTTGATGTTATGACTAGCAGAAGGTGAACATGCTGCTTGCATTGTAACCCCTCCTGTCTTCTCCATACTTTTCAGGAACAAGTAGTCAGAGAGCAATTGGTCAACTTTACTGCTTTCTCTGCAATTGAACTCCTCGAGAATGAACAAGCCTTTATTTGTTAGGAAACATTTTATTAGAAGTTACAAAACCCTTGCAATTATCCTCTTGGGTGAATCTCCAGTGGGACTCTAAAAAATGTTTTATACCTCTATCAATACTTGTCTTCATAAACATCCCTTTTTTAGTCTTTATAACAAAATTGCATCTGTCACACCTCTTCGTGTTTTTGACTTGATATAAAGGAAACTCCTAATGAGACTTTTTTTTAATGACTCTGCTACATCCAGGAGTCTGTAGGACATAACAGTCAAGTTCATCTCACTCCAAACATCTTCATAATTACTAGAGGAAGGAAAAAATGATATTTCTATTTTTCCCTCCACTAGAAACTGCCCCAGATTACTGCAGGACCTGACTGTTATCCAAACAGTAAGTGTTTCTAAATTGTGGAGACAATATGCAACACTGTTTATTCTTTGGTTTGTTTTTAAATGAACCTCTGGATATAGACGGATTTTCAAGTCATGGAAAGAGTCCAAAGAAAGTCAACAAACACATCCTCAAATATCACAAAACAAGTTGCAATGCCCCAAATCAGATTTACAGTCTGTAATGAAAGACTAAAAGCCTCAACTCTATCAAAGTTGACACCTCTAAGATGTCAACAGCATTTCCAAAGTCCCAGCTCAGAGCAACAGTGAAGAATTTTTTCCAGTCTCCCAGTGATCCCACAAAATTGGGTTGGATCCCACAGTACAATGAATGCATATGCCTGTTTTCACAAGTGTTTGGGCAGGGGGTTGGGAATTCGATAGACTTGACCAAACTGATCCAGGGTAAAACCCCCTTCCTGCTCTCAAACCTAAAATCTAGCAAAAAGTTTAATGTAGAAGGCAGGAGCACATGGCACACAATGTGCCTAAGAAAAATAACTTGGAGAAGCATAGAATCATGGAATCATTATGGCTGGAAAAGACCTCCAACATTATCAAGTTCAGCCTTTGACTGAACACCACCATAACTAGCCCAGAGCACTGAGTGCCATGTCCAGGCGTTTCTTGAACACCTCCAGGGATGGTGACTCCCCCCCCTCCCTGGGCAGCCCCTGCCAGTGCCTGACCACCCTTTCAGTAGAAAAACTCTTCCTGATGTCAGAAAAAATGAAAGATGCAACAATTCAAAAGCTAAATTACATTATTACGGTGAAAAAAGGCCCTTTCAAATAGTGGAAATCCTAAAGCACAGTATGAAAATAATACAGATTAAAAAGAGACAATAATTTATGACAAATCATTGGACCAGTATGCTTTTTACTCTACTATCTGAGAAAAATTATAACTGGGGCTTTTTTTTTCTCAAGTAGAGAGAAACAGCTTACACCACCACATATAAAGTCATGAATGCAATGTAATTTGTTACATGTATTATACTGCATTTGCAAATAATATATCAGAGTATTTCCTGCCATTCAAAAACAAGAAAACACCTGTAGGTTGAATGATTGTTTCAGCCTGGTGGATGTGCAATATGTGGATACACATCTGGGGATCTGATGCTAACAGGCAAGCAGGAGGTAACAGCTTGACTGCCATGACTGCAACATAGACAAGGAAGATTCCCAACAGATGGATAATTGACAAGCTATAAGATAATCCCTAATTATAAGAGAATTTGGGATGGAGGGCATGCAGTAATTTAAACACACTGGTTCTGGAAAGTAATTATTGCACTGAAAAACAACACACTCAATTCCAAAGAAGCCCTTAATCCATGTTTAAATAAGCTCTATACTAAACAGACTGGTGCCTGAACACCTGCTTTTACCACATTTGGGAGCAGCTTGTGTGCTTTTCAATTAAAGGCTAATATTTAACTTTTGGGGGGAAGCAGAGTCTGCTTTTTCAGGGAAGAGATTAAAAATCGAAAGGTTAGGTTGTTATCACACTGCAGATTTGAATCAGAAGCCAAACTAGAAATGCGATTGAGCAAAAACTCAAGTGATCTGGATATAATCACATTTCAGATTTGCTGGGGATTAGGATGGATCAGCAGCAGGGCTGCAGTGTGAGGGTAAACAAGGATTAACTTGTACTCAGCTCAAAAAACCTCTGCTACCCTCTCCCTCCAAACGTCTGAGGGATTCACCACCTGATACCCTGCTCTCACCTTCTGTAAGCAAGTGGCTGGAGAAAGCAGAGACCAGGAAAACTCCGGAGTTCCCCTGTGCTCCACACACACCTCCTCCCAGGCCACAGCAGCTGTTTGCCTACGGATGTTGCATCAAGCAGCTGTTCCCAAAGGATGTGGATGATAAACTGAACCTCTGAACCATACTTACCCAGGGAAGTATGAACACATGACACACAATACACTGGCAAGTGCTTTATTTCTTGTCCCTCTACTAAGTGGCTAAATCCACTAGACAAAGGCTTTGCCAATTGCTGCACCAAAAACACCAGCCCACTGAGTTCAGGACAAGATGAAGTCTTTTGGCTTTAGAGTTCATAGAATGACAGAACTGTTAGGTTGATAGAGTCCAACCCTCTAAGTCTTTTCCATTATTTCTGAGACACTGTTAGGTAAATACTCAGAGACCTTGAAAATTCAGTGATATAAAGAAACATCATTCTTAAAATGCTGGCCAGGACAGATTCAGATAGACCATTCACACCTTCCTCTGAGAGGAAGCTTCTCGAGAAAACAGCAGATCCTTTCTAGTCTGCAGCTTCATTTCGACAAGGCTCACTGAAACACAGGAGTTGTGTCCCCGTTAACTGTACTTCAGACCAGCTTTAAATCTCTCAGTGTAACACACCCATTATTACAATTCTAATATTATTATTTGCAGATCAGCTCCATGTGAGACCTACCACATACCTAATCATGGACTTGAAACAGCCACAAAACTTTTTCTCCCGAATATCTTTTTAGCAGTTAGGCACAGAGCAAACGTGCACAGAGATACCTTCCTTTAAAGACACCATTGACTCATACTCCTGTCTGAACTAAAATCAGCATCTTTTCTTTTCTTATGAGAGCCCTTTTTAATTCTTTTTTTAATTTTTCTGGGTTTTTTAGAATACTAATAGCAGCATTAAGATTTTATTGAAACAGTATAAACAACATAAAATAAGTATATATTATTTACTATGGTGACTTTCCCCTCCCTTCTTCTCTCTCCTCTCATTCTCTTTCCTGTTCTTACCCTTCTAAAAAAATCTTTTCACTTTCTTTCTTCCACTACCTGCTGTGGTTAGTGTGGGTAGAGAAAAGATACAGAAGCTGATTCCCCTTTCACCATTCATTTCTCTGGGAGTTCATCCCCTCACACTGTATGAGAAACAAGATTAATTGCTTATTAAATGCCAAGCACAAGGAGAAATTTTAGGTCTTTCTAATTCCATCCTCTGTATTTACAAATACTTATTCCTAAGACCTCAAGGGGAAAGTTCTGGACATCCCATCTTCACAGCCAAAAATGTCAGAGACATTACACACTGTAAAAATGGCAGCTTAATGAATGGTTTATTAATGTAAGAAACAGAATGTTCAGTAGCTGTGATTACCTGAGACTTCAAAACTACTTCTTCAGCTAAAATATGCACCCAACTGCTTCCCCCTCCCTGGCATGAACACAAGCTTTACAGTTGGAACAGTGATCTCGTGTTCATGGTTAATACACCTTGACTTCACTTCAAGTCACAATCCCCCAGCCCTGCTTTAGTTTTCCATATTATTCTTTTGGGAGCAAAACCTGAAAATTACTAGAACAGATTAGAAGAGTGGCTTCTTAAAATAAACTGCCCATAGCTGTCAGCTCAGTGTTAGGATCACATTACCAAAATCAGAAAATAATCCTGTTAGACCCTCAGGGAATTCAAGTTGTTCTGGCATCTAAAGAGGCACATTACAGCAGATGGAGCTGCCCCTGTTAAACTGGAACTACAGAATACTGAACAGTTTGCTTGTATTTCTTTTTATAATAATGACTACATGATGTCATTCATTATGGAAAAGAATGAATTCTTACTTACTGAATTCTACAGCATTCTACTATTACTGTGGCATAAAAAATGCTACAGAACACATTTATAAATAAAAACTTTCTATACATGCATACCTAAAACTTAGAATTCCCTCTTACAGAGATTAAGGGGCAGTTCAGGTTGGGTCAAATTCTGCATGAGTGAACTCTGTATAAGGTTGCAAAACATCAAAGAACATGTTGAATATTTGACTTTACTATGTTTGTCAAAATTTATGTCTTTTCTTAGTTCAGCTGGGTAACAGATGACTGTTTCAACATATTTTACTGCTTTACTGTAACCATCTTAGAGATTTTTTTTTCTTCCTTAACCAGCAGTTTTGTGTCCCATCCTTATTAAGGGCAGGGAGACAGGGGGATGAGACACATCAAAGAAATGATGCATTCCTAGGTGCAAGTGCACTGTTGGTTGAAGGTTTTTGGTCACTTTTTAGTGGCATTTCCTAAAGGTAAGAGGTAGGCACCTCTAAGTTATTTATTCTGTTATTCCCCTTACCTTAAAAATCTCTGCCACATCAAAGAGAAAAGAGTCTTTGGGGGTTTTTTACCTAGAACTAATTATTGTGACAAATGATTCCCCTCCTCCTAATTGGAGGACAAATCAATTCTCCACGAGATTTTGAAGTCCTGAAGACCACCTCACTCCTACATGTAAACTGACCACTACTGTTCAGGCTGAGCACATGAAATCACTACTTTCATTAGGTTTCATGCTGTCACATGCTCGATTTACTAGAATTTAAGTACGTGTATAAAGGCAGTGTCATTTAAGTGAATTCTTAAATACCCTCCTAAAAACATATGAATCCAAGTGTGAGTGTGAGAGAGACACCCCCTCTAACAATCATGTTATTTTGCTAGAAAAATTTTGAAGCAATAGTTCGATGAAACTTAAATATGTTTTTACAGTACAAACAGCAGCCTGGACAGGGCTATGAACAAACTGTATTTTTAAAGCCCAAGATGCTTTTCTATCAATTAATCATCATTGTTAATAAAAAGTACTATTGAAAAATAGCTATAAAAGCAGCATTGCTAGGTGGGTTAAGGTATGATTCAAGAAAGTATTCCAAGACTGGAAATACCAATGGTAAGTAAAAATGCATTACTTCAACAATTTTGTAGAAGAGAACTGTCCTGTATCACTCCTGCAGTTACTCAGGCCTGTCACAGTGTCAGCTTTTACCATATGGCTCTTTCTTCCCTTGTTGAAAGTGAATCTTTCTGTCAAAGAGCAGCTGTTCTAAATTATCACATCAAATTTTAACCTTACAGTAGACAACCACTGAACTCAGATTCATGACAGTGAAATAGGTTCACCTCCCTGACCTGTGAAGGATTGTTTCAGGTCTATCTCTGCCTCAGCACAACAGCTACACTAATTGCCAGGATATCTGATGCAGGCAGGTACTTCAAGCTGAAGCCACAAACAAATTCTAGGCCATCAACTTTGCATCATCGCTCCCTAAACACACTGTGTGAAGTCCATGTTATGATTTTGCTACCGAGAATAAAACCGCGATTTCAAATGCAAGGAGGATGAGACATTCCAAATGCAACTCTCCTTATTCAGTTTGTAATCTGAAGAAACAGTACATTCTGATACTTCTCCTGCATCTAAGTGTCTCAATAAAGTCTGGTATCAACTGCTGGTTATTTAGATGTCTGCCAACAGCCTGCTTTGACAACATCTTGTGCTTCATGCTGAGGCGCAGCAGACACATAGAAGATTCCTGTCGACTTGTGCTCATCTTTCAAGATGGTTCTTACTTTTAAGAGCATTTTTGCTGAATGTTATCAAAACTCACTGCTCTCCCTACAATTGCTCTCTCTATTTAAAGCCAAGTACCAGCTGTCAGCTGTAATGCAAACCCCTGTTAGCCTTTATAAGTTCCACTCTGGAACTAATAAGGGATTGTCAAATAGCTCCTTACACAGACTGCCAATGGCAGAGAAAGGCAGGGAAAGAGAGCGTGTTCCACGAATTCCCACTGACGATACAACCTTTGTGCAGTCCTGAGCTTAAGCCCATATTGAAAATCACCCAAAGACACTACAAGGAGAAACATGCTCAGGATGATACTATTAATTTAGTTTTTAATCTTTTGAAAACCTCCAAATAAGCGAACCCATTAAAATGAAAAGGTTAAGGAAATGCCAGCAAGATCCCCCAGGATCCTCTGCGACAGACAGCCCTGAGATATTTGCAGAAAAATCCTGCCCAGAAAATTCAACACTAGGATTATTGAACATATAAGTGTCAAAGAATTAAGGCAAAATTTTTTCATTAAAAAAAAGGAGAGGAAATGTTTCACAAATTTGTTAAATTGTAGAGAATCTGGGCAGCAGGGTGTGGTGGGGACTTTTTTGTCAGGGTTGGGAGGGGGTTGGTCTTTTTGTTGCTTGAAAAGCTGCTAGGAGGAAATAAAGAAGAAATTGCCAAAATACAATGTGGCAGAGCAAGCACTTCTAAACTGGTAACATACCCGGATTAAACAAATGTACAGTGCAACTGTATTAAGTTGCATTTTGTGAGTCATCAAGACTTTTGCAAGTATTTCCATTTTCTGAGTAAACCTTTCCATTTCCCAACTAGTTTCAAGCACAAAAATCAATGCTAAATTCTCTAGTCAGGTCATATATTGACACTGTACCACTGAACAACTACTAAGTTTTCTAAGGACACTTAACAGTAGGCTCCCATTCCTTGAACAACAAAAACTGAATAGAAATATTTACAATCATGTTTTCAAACACCTCTATCCCAACCTCCAAAAATTTAGTAAAGATTCCTCTCAAGTAACTGCAAAGAACTGAAAGAACACTTTCTAACATGAGAATGTGCACAATGTTGTATCAAAAAAATCTCTTTTCTAGTAATTTCAGAATGCTCCTTTTTAATTTTTGTTCTTCAGGATGTGTGACAAATGCACTCAACAAGCCGTAAGATTGAGCCAAATGAATTTTGCCTTAAAAACTCGCATTTAAAATCTGTTGCTTATGATGTACAAACTGGAGAATATTTTCCAAATTTGTAACAGTCAGGGAACATTATGTAAAAAGTTGGCTGGGACCTTTAGGAAGCATTCAACGCAATATAATTCTTCTTTCATAAAAATCATCAGGATATCTTCAACATGACTTACATAAGAGTTAAATAAATTCTAAGCAGGAAGGTAAATCCTTGGTTTTGTGCTCTGCTTATGTACTTATAGAACATAAAGTAGATAAAAACAATGAATATTTTACAAATAAAGTGATTCATAATTTACAGCTGCTGTCATTTTAGTTTACTACCTTGAAAGACTAAGAGTCCTTCTAAAAAGCATCTCTCTTGATTTTTTAAAATCAAAACAATACTTCAAACTGAAGAAATAAAAAATACACCTCAAACCCCTGCTTTAAAAAATGTGAATCACTTTTTTGGATTTCATGTAAAAGGAAACTTTCTTGATAGTTCCATTATTATACGGTATCACCTTCATATGATCAGTTCCTATATTTTATTAAATATTATTTCTTCTATACAGAGTCTAAGAGTTAAAACTGCACGTTTTTTAGTGTGAGCAATACATCTGAGCCACTCATCTATTTCCAAGGAAAAATGTCTTTGCTGTTGCAGCATGTGTGTCTCCCATCTGTTTTCACTTGCACAACGTTGAGTAGTATCTCTTTCTCTTTACATGCAAAGTTATCTTTTTTTAACTGATCTAAGAAAGTAAAAATTAGATTCACTTATGCAGAGACAAAACGGCTCTTTCTCCAGATTTCTTTTTTTCTATGCTTTAAAGGTTTTTCTTCCTTTGTATTAATGATGCTTTACACATTTTAATCTCAAGGACAGCATTCATTCCACTGAAAGAATTAAGCAATGTATGTCATGGTTCAGATTTAGCAGCCAGAGATGGCATTCCTTTCATATCTCCATAAACTCAGAGAGAGAAATATGATTGAGGATATGCTCACTATACAACCTGAAGCTGAAAAATTTAGTGTTAAGGGAAACCTCGTGAAGTCATTTTTGCAATAACCAGGCACAGTTGGTGAACTTAACCTCTCTCTCCTTTACCCCTTCCTCCCTTTTCTCCCATCCAATCCAACTGATTAATAGCTAAAAGTTAGATACATAAAGAAGAGCTATTGTTCTATATTTTTTTTTCTTCCAGCTTTGTTATAGAAAATGTATCAGTCACTTGTTGTTAAAACTTACAACTTTATTACATAGGAAATTTACAGTTCAGACTTACTCAATTCCAGCAACTACAATTTAGAACTCTACCTTCCAACAACAGCATGCAGAAAATGTTATTCTGTGATTTTTGAGTCATTCTGTTCAAGCTCACCAATTTAATTTTTTGTTTGATAACTGGAGCCACAAAGCTTGGTTTTGGTCTAAAGGGTCACCTGTTGGAAGCATTCAAAAGAACATTCAAGCTCACTCATACTCCCATGTGCACAATTGCCCACTGCATCCTTGCTAATTAAGGAGATCATACTGAAAAATAGCATGCTCCATGTCCAGCTAGTCTTTCTGAAGTGCAGGAAATAAACCAACAACAGAATAGACATATTCAGGATGGAAAAGATTTATTAGTCCAAGCCTGCCAGTGCAGGATTTCCTTTATCATCTGGTTACCGCTTTTTTAAAAAACCAGCTCCTGAAACAAGGCTTCCATTATTTCTACGAAGAGACTTCTGGATCATTAAAGAATACAGACTTTTTTTTTTTTTTTCCTAGCATTTATCCTACATTTTCCCATTTATTTTGATGCTATTACCCCACTAATCAACCTTCAGACCGTGAAATCTATTTCCTCTCTCCAGCATTCAAAACAAAACTGAGTCTACTTCTCCACACACAGATCACTCACTGGGCAGGTGATGTGAATGCTCCTTTTCTTTTCTTGATCTTTGGGCTGTTCCAAACACTTTGCCACAGCATAATCTCCTGCTGTACTTGCAACTTCAATAGTGCAACCCAAGCCTCATTTCCCTTTTCCTAAGAATCAGTTGTTTACTTTGAGTACAGAGGCAGTCAAAAAGTATTTTGAGGTATAGAGCAAATCTGTCCTTTAAAAAGAAAGGCACCAGTAGAGAGGAAGAGCTGGGAAAAGAGGTATTAGAGAGGAGATATTAGATACGAAAGAGACCTTGGAAATATAGAAGAAAATAGAATATTGTTAATATAGAAGCTGAAAAGGGAGCAGTTTTCTTACTATACATGGGCATAAAAAACCCTATCCCACTGACTCTAAACCAGAAGACTTAAACACAGAACGAAGTTATATTTTCCACACAAGACAAGATATGGCATTCATTGCCATAAAAACTTAGAGATTAAAAATATACCTGAGCCAAAAAATAGGCAAGTTAACAAGTCACAGGTCACTAGTTTCTATTATACATAGTCTTTCTTACAACATGTGTCTTAAAAGTCAGCAGTAGACTGGAAGAAGTTAAAAGGTATACTCAGTAAAGCAGCACTTTATATAGCTTTACATATATTTTCCTTGGTTTTTCTTAGGAATTTGCCATTAGTGACTGTCAGAGAAAGAATACTAAGGCAGACAAACCTCTGACCTGATCTACTCTGGCTGTTTGATGGGGAACAAAATGGAAAAGATGAGTTTTCCTTGTTGAGGGAGGAACAGGATGGAGAATATCAGAAAGCATTTAGTAGGTAGTTCCAGTCAGTTGTGATTTTTTCCCACTAATGAAATCACACCAATTTTAAGAGGGAAGATGCTATAAAGATGTAGGCCAACATATGTATTAGTTAAGGGGGAAAACAGATATGAAAGAGTGGCTTTTCCAGCTTGCTCCCTGACATGTCTTACGGTACTTCAGGCAAAACCAATCCCTCCAAAATACTGAGCAGGCGCAGAAGTCTTTGCTAGAGAAGGTGCTACATTTTAAGCTGTTAAGCTAAAGTATATCACAAATACCAGAATTCCTCAAAGTGAGGTATACAATTCACTCTTGAGAAATCATTTCTACACACACACACACAATAAAGAGGACAAGGATGGTCACAGTAAAATTCTTTTCCTGACTGACAGGTAGGTATTTTACTGCTTATTAGGATCCAGAACAGGACAATATTCTACCCAACAAGAACCAATAAGCTGAGTAAAGCCAGTAGTCAGGCTTTTCGGACTTTACATAAAGATATGTTATAAAAACTTGCATGTTTTTATATCTACACATTGGTATATAAGAAGAAATTGTCTGGCTTTTCCTGGTTGTGCAGAGAAAAAGCAGTCATGGAAATTGGTACCATTTGTGTTATTTCTGGGCATAACATGTCCTAATAATTTTCCAAGTACAAAAAAAAAAAAGGCTATTCTTAATGAAATTTAAATTTAAATAGGCTGATCTTTTACCATTAAGCTCCTTCATTTTAATCATCAGTGATAATCTCCTTCTTGGAAACAGCATTATGGAAACAAACAAAATCAGAAGCAGTCTGAATGCAGGATCAAGAAGTGACAGACACTGAGCTGTTAAATGTTTTCAGCTACTGGGAAGACAACAATTTCTATTACTAATTGCTCCTTAAAACTTCAACTGAAACATTTTTTTCAGCCCGTGCTCGTAACACCATTTTGGATCTTTGTCAGACACTACAATTCTGATTCTCCTGCCCTTTTGTTGACAAAAACCCCCAAAACCTAAAACCCAACCAAACACAAAACTCCTTAAACCCTAAAAGACAGAGCAAGAGAGAGAGTGAAAGGAAAGAAATAAAAAGATGCAGCTTTGAGCCTGAGGTCAAAACTGAACTGTTTTTCTGAGCTTTCCAGCTCCTGCTGAGTTACCAATGCTGACAAATGGGAGGGTTTGAATTACTGACTGCTTTTAGAGTGCCACTTCAATCACACTACACTGGAAATATTTGATAAATACGACTTCCAATAAAAGTTAGTAGGACATAATATGTTAAATCAGAATAAACCAGAAGGACCTGTCGCTGTTGTTAATGGCTTCCTCATATATGACTCCCTTGAACAACAGCAGGTGAGGAAGCAAAAAAAACCAAAGAAACAAACAAAAAAAGACAAAGAGGTGGGAGGAAAAAAAAAATAGACAAAGATAATTGTCTTATGGTCTGATTTTCTAACTTCCAAATCATGTATTATATACCAAATTATGTATGATATACTCACACATGCATGTCAACTCACTCCTAATCTCTGCAACACTCAGTAGGAGCTGCCTTGCCTACACCAAGCATTTGAAAACCTACTTTTATGAAAAGTTTATTTTATTTTGTTTAATTTTACTTAGCTCAAATTTGGCTCAGTTGTAGTCTGTTGCTTTCTGGAGTGCTTGTCTTTTTGTGCTCATGTGTAATCGAAATTCTAAACCAACAGCTTTCAAACATTTACAAGGCCACGGGCTCTGTAATAATCAAGACTATAAACACTGGATGAAAGAATATCTGTGATGTTATAGCATTTCTAAGTGTAGCTATAGGAGGCCCTAGATAAGGCATTTCTGAATAACAAAATATTCTCCCCTGAATTCAGCAACAGAAGAATTTAAATTGTTTTTTGTAATATCAATATTAAGCATACTCAGACTTGGGTACCCAATTTATTCATTGATGGCAAAAATTATTTAAAATCTACTTAAAAGCAAAATCAAACAACACACACCCTTAACCCCTTTCCTCCCAGATCTCCCTGGTATTTTCTGAGAAAAAGGTCATGTCAGAGTAACAGTTTTCACTGTTACACTGTTACTTTCACAGACTACCTGTCTATGGCTTGGTAGCTGCACAGGAATTACTTTTTTGACATAAAGTTGCTGCAGGACTGATTAAAAAGGAGTAGGTGGTCTCTCAGCCAAGGTTTGGAATATTTTAAATTTCTCTTGCAGATACATGGATTTGCACATGTACACATACACACCTCCCCCAGTAAACATCTCAGCTCCTGCTCCTCCCATCCATGGTATTTCTAGATATTCAACTTTTACTTATATATTTAATGGAAGACCCTTTGCCACAGCCAGCACCCCTTAAGGCGCCCTGTGAAAAGAGGTTTAAGGTTCAAATAGCACAAAAGTTCAACATGTAATTTTACAAAAAGCATAAAAATGCAAGCCACCATCATTTTGGTTGATATCAAAACTAGTAAATGCAACATGCATTTCTCTAGCATTTAAGAGACTATTTCTGTAAAAACTCCAAATCCCTGGTGTACTCTTGTTCTTGGGAGCATTCACATAACCACAGTTTGCAGAAACAAAAAGTTTGGAGAAAATTATTTTGAGTTAAATACATTAGCATTTATGAAAATGCAATTTTAAAGTTCAACTATTAATTTTCCAAATGCACCTGCATTTAGTAATTATGCCACCAGAACAACGCTACATGTTTTTTTCTGACTAATCCCAATTAATCAACAGAATTAATCAACAGCTCAATAGCAAAAGTCAGACATGGAGCCACAAAGTTTAAAAAAAAAAAAAATCGCATATTTTGACACAAACAAAGCATTTAAGTAAACTATAATACACTGAAAGGAAGTCCAAGCATGGTAAGAGAGGTTAGACTTGCTACACAGCGTGTTTACTAAAAATCAGTTGTTGACTCTTATCAAATACTTTTAGCAAATTACATTATTTACACAGTTTAAATAAATGGCAATTTAAATAAAAGGCAGTGTTAGGAGCTAATTTATTTCTCTCAGGAATTTGGAGAAAATGAACACACCCCAGTACACAGAGCAGGGGCACAGGGTGAAGCCCCTGTCAATAGCAGAACTATGAACACGGCGGACGTCGTTACCTTGGCACGCAAAGCCTCTTTCTTCATAGCCAGCATTACACAAGCACTTCCCTATGGGCACGAGCCATTCTCCTTCTGTACTGCAATACATCTTGGGTGGCTCTTCCTCCTTGGAATGGTTGACACAAGAACCCCGTACCTCCACCAGCGACTGGGAGTCCATGGGCACCGTGTCAGGGAACATGGCGAGGTTCTTGACGGTGAAAGGGCACTTTTTGAAGTACACTCGCACCGAGACTAAGGCAACACAAGCACCCACATCTTGGAAAGCCAAGTAAAAGCCTTTCCTGCTGATGGGCCCCACCTCACGGACTTCTGTGTTCAGCTTGAGGATTCTGTCCCCGAGGTCCATCTGGGTGAAGCTCTCGTCAGCCGCGATGGTGTCAATCTTTGTAAACTGGTGCTCCTTGAACTTGACCGAGTGGTCATCGTCAGATTCCATATAGTACAGATTGAAGGTCTCTTTGCAAGTGCCCAGAACGAGAGGGATGCTATTGCAGTCCCTCAGGGTGAACTTGAGCTCCACATAGATCTTCTGAGCTGAGTTGCGTGGAATCCAGTTTGTCCGCAGCCAATTGTTCTGACTGTGATCCATAACATTGCAAACTTGGTAAGTTCTGATTGGGGTATAATGCTCATCAACACCACTAATCTCTTCCCACTGGGGAAAAAAAAAAAAAA
>VXAY01002226.1:274392-285109 GCA_013399855.1 Oxyruncus cristatus
CTCATCAACCCCCCTAAACCCTTCCCCCTGGGAAAAAAAAAAAAAAAAAAAAAAGAAAAAAAAAAGAAAAAAGAAAATATTTTAAGATTAATGATTATACCAATAAAAATCACACCCAGATGAAAAAGCAAAAATAACTTGCTTGGACGTCGCTATAAAATAGACAATAAAGTCTGATTGAACTTGCATGCAATTTTTTCCTATTAAAACCTATAAACGTCTTAAATGGACACAATTCACCATTAATAAGTCAGTTTTTACCAAGTTATTTCAAGGTGTCTTGAAAGAGATGCTATAGCTGTTTGACGTTACTAAACACGTGTGATTTCTTAAATTATATCCAGTGCTGTTCTTTGAACCATGATTCCAGCATGTCCTTCAACTACACTCACCTGAAATGGAGGAGAGGCACAAGGGCAACACCACATTGTCACTGTTAGAATCAGTTGTATTTCAAAGTACTCACAACAGCCCAACAGCTCCAACTGAAATTCCATATAGCCATAAAAAAACCTTACAGTTTTACATTTATTCAAAGCATGACAATTGATTTTGGCTGGGATATATGTACTCTGGACAAACAGTCAAGCTCAGCCCATTTTCCAGAGTTATTAAGTATTACTTCCAACTTACCATACCTTGGTTAGTTGATTCTTCTGTGGACTATATATGCTGTGACACTAAAATGTTTTTGAAGAACACATGGCCATAATCTGTTTTTACAGCAGCCATCAGCTGACAAACTTACTTGACCCACTGAAGGAATGGGCCTCCTATTTTTGAATTACTCACCAGTCCTACCTGATTTCTAAAGTCACACTTACCAGAGGAATATTTACCAATCACAGGAAAAAAGAAATCCTACGGGGTACTTACAGTAAATATTTATTATTAGTCTTTTACCATACACAACCAAGTAACTAAGATCTATCTTTCTTCACTTTCTCCCTGAATGGGACAAAAACTGGAGATGCAGAGCAGACAGAATTAAGGATATTGTCAGAAATCACTGCTATTCTTGCAGGAGGGAGACAAAGAACTATCACACAAACATCTTCCCTCAAAAATCAAGTTACCTCAATGTTATATTTAAGATCTCAGTCTAATTACTTGTTTTACATCAGCACCTTTTGCTGCAGGACCTTAGTGTACTGCAGACCAGAGACGGGGAGAGGAAAGTATTATTCCCACTAAGAAAGTGAAGTGCAGAAGTGTTTACAGTTTCTTGGTTTTACAATACAAGCATATCTCACACATACACAAAGAAATTAAAAAAAAAAAAGTGGCCACATCAGAGTAGCATCTGAGAGTTCTCAGTCCCAACCCACTGATTTATGAAAGTTTTAATATGACTAAGAGCTGGTCCGCACAATGAAATTGTCCACACACTACTGAAGATGTGATTTTAAATCATGTTATTAAACCAGCAGATAAAAGCAGTATAAATACTCTTCCTTTAATTGAAACAGAGTTTATTGTAGTTCACTTTACAGATCTGACTGTACACAAATGTTATCTCTTCCTGACTAGTTCAACAGAGTTTTAAACACAATCTTGGATGTGTCTACAGCAGCTGAAATGCTGCAGCAAGCCATAACATGCTACTTTGGTAAAAAAAAGCTTGCAGGACAGGGTCTTGCTGAGTCAAAATTACTACAACTAGAGCTCATGGCCAGTTAGAGCTTGACACCATGTGGTAGCTCATCATACAAGCACGACCTCCTGCCTGCAGCTGGACTCTGGCTTCCAGCCTCTGCCAACTTCCCAAAATTGAGTGAAGGGCTCTCCTCTGACAGATGTCCCTGTAAAAGTACAGACTTTGAGCCAAAAATCCAACCCTGTTGCAAAGAGCCATTCAGATGCCACAATTGCCTCCAAAGAAGCTGAATGTCCCAATTTATCTGGAGGTCTTACCTGGACAAATAAAAATCCACTTAAAACAACCAGATGAAACCACACAAGATTATATAACAAAACCCAATTTTATGAGCATTTTAAGCAGCTCACACTGATTCGTAAGTCATCTAGTGATTTTCTTTTCCATACAATTTCAAATCAGTTCAACATATTTTAAATGCCCAGCGGGAGATGGAAACAAAACCAGGAACTTGTAGAGTTTAAAATATCTCCACAATTCAATAATTACGATCAAAGTAAAAAGCAAGCAGTACATTTGCAATGCTCATACATTGCAACTTTTCCCAGTAAGCCTTCTTATTGCCATCTCCAGGTGATCTTAAAAGATGGTGAACAGATTATTGAGAACATTGAGACAATTTTCCTTCCATGACCCATGAGTTTTTTTCTATTAAGTGAGGTTTCTCAAACACCTACATTTGTACTCAATTTTTATTTCTGTACTTGTAACTCACGTATTCAACTTGCTTTATTAGGTTACAATAGTTACCAGTCACTTATTCAGTATTACAGTATTCCACGCAGTTTTAGTTTGTACACCCATCATTCTAACCTATATTCCCCAACAGTTAGCTGAAAGAAAAGGACAAGAAGGTAGGAGTTAAAAAGTAAAGGAAGAAATATATAAACAGGAATAATTATGGGAAAAAGTTTGTTTTCAAATCTTAGAGAAAAGTAGAGTGTAAAAAAATTAAGATATTCCTTAAAATAGGAGACATAGATCTTCCTTACAACAAAAGCTACAGAAAAAAATGCCCTTATTGAAGGCAACAAGAGATGCATAGAGATGAGAAAAATAATTAGAAACAAAAAGTATCTAAGGTATTTTTAAACACATGAGGAAAATTCTGATCTGCCAGGAGGTGAGGGGTAAATCAGCTAAAAGAAGAGTCCAGAATTACTATGCTGTAATATTTGTATCTTAGGGTACAGAAAGAAAAGAACAGCATTCTGAGTATGCAGGAACCTGGGCTTGAACTGGTCAAAATAGAAATGAGACAATGAAATGCAAAGAAAAGGCTACAACAGAGATGTGAGATGCATTGAAGAAACCTGCAGAGGTCAAACAGGTGGGGACATGTTTCTTTTCACCTCATGCATTGAGTACAGCCTACTGCAGTCTCAGCTTCCTCTTCTCCCACCTAAACTTCCCAGAACTATTCCCATCCCATGAAATACCAGCATGGGATTGGGGGGTAATTTCTGTTGAATCAACTCTCCTAAACAGCACATCTTGCAACCACTACTGTTTCTGCAGGATCAAGAATGCACTGCAGGGACAAGAAGAAAGTATGACCACCCAAATTTAGTCACCACAGAAACCCACCTGGAACTTAAAACAAAACAACAACAAAAAAAAGAAGTATTTCTGATGATACTGTATTTTCCTATGCAAAATTTTAACTTGTTGAGGCTTGGCTAAAAAAAATAAGAACAGCTTACATTTTTCTTCTTCAGATAGGTGGTAAAAATAAATCAGAAGGTACCAGAGTCAGTTACCCAAGTCAGGAAGAGTTGGCACTATGTAACAGTGAGGAGGAAGGGTGCTCGTGGGAGTTAGGCTGCGAATTTAAAGAAAGTCTGTGGAGATGCTGGCAAAATGACTGTATGAAAGATCTGTTCTTAAATCAGGTAAATAAGACACTGGCAGGACTCAAACCTAGTTTTCACCTCAATAACTTGGGTAACTCTAGTCCATGGGGCATTACACTTCAGGGGTGTCCCAGTTGGCATTTCTTTCTTCCAATACTGGGCAGCTACAAAACGAATGGATGTTTATCAGCGCTGGCTATGGTTAGACTGGAAATGAATAGCCAGCTCCTAAATACTGGACAGATGAAATGACAGGACTTTCCTCTGAGCAGTCCAATAGGAATGATAAATTCAAAATATTTTAGGAAGATACTTCTAAAAATGTGCCAGGGATTCTACAACAGCACGATGTGGGACACAATTTCTGAATTTATATTATTACACAGTACTTATAGCATATTGATGCCTTCAGGCACATTCAATGCTTTTGAAACATGTCCAGGAGAAGTGCCATAGCACCACTCCTTTCCCAGCATGTAATTTGGCTTTTGGAAAATGTTCTTTTGTTTGCTTTTCATTTTTTAAACCTTCTTTGGATAGTGTTAGTGACAGAAAACAAGAGATCACTTTCAGTGGTATAGAAAGGTCTCAAGAGCCCCAGTGAGAAGGTCTAACTCATGCCCTTCTCATACTGATTGACAAAGTTAGGCCAAAAAGGATTTTATTTTCCAGAACAGATCCAGCAGAGTGTGCTGGACTGATGGCTTTGGTTTATTTCTTCCAATCTCTTTAGAAAAGAAAAGTATAGAAGTGAATGTAGGACGTTTCCTAGGATGTCATGAGCAGGCTCAGTAAAAAGTTCCCTCTCAATGTGGGAATCTGGGACGTGAGTGATCTTCATCCTGCCTGTGACATCAGTTTTTGTGTCTTATTATCTGTCATACTAAAAAACCCCCAAATCTTCAGTTTACAACAGGAAATTGAAGGACGTTTTGTGATTTACAATACAGGTATGCAACTGCATGATCCCAAAAAACCCTACATTTCATCTTTCAGCATCAGATTGCTACAAACCCACTAAACTACAAAGCATAAAACCCCAACTAAAAATGGAGTTCTGTAATTTTTCAAGGAACCTATGGAACCCAGGTAGCTAAATCCCTGACATTCCACTGACAATCTCAGGCAACATTATAACAACATTTACTTGCAATTTTATTTTGCATTAAGAAAATTGATATGATGTTTTAATTGGTATGAGCACCGCTGAGGTAATGCCCAACTGTCCTCTAACATAAATACAGCTTTGAAACTTCACAAAAACATCTTCATGGGCGAGGATGTATCACCCTTGTTGAGTGGAGCAGTGAAACCTTTGCTTATTTCTAAACTAATTGTTAAAAACTGGGGTTTTTTTTCAGTATAATTGCTTTTCAGTATCTATGAGGTGTTCACAGAAGCCTCTAGAGAACCACCATTCAAATTTTACCTGAAAAAACACATTTTGCTCCAACACTGAAAACTAACCCTCTCATCTACTGACTCTTAATTTTCAGCAGTTTTCAGGTGGGGCAAAAAAAAAAAAAATCACCTTTATTATGCCTTGCTGAGCAATGACAGGAAAGTCTGCATTCCCATGCATGCCCACTTTCTGCTATTCAGTCAAGCAATTCCTTCCCAAACAAAATGATGATGATGATTGGAATCTCACATTTCAGATACTCAATGCATGCAACTTTTCAACAGTTCACTGACAGAATACCAACTAGCTCATATTTTCTTTTTCTTTTTTTTTAGTTGCCAGGCAATCACCATAAAAAGAGGTAAACAAGCAAGCCATGCCATGAGCAACAGAATTAACAAAGTTATTTCTGGTTTCCTACCCATCTGTGTCTTATGGGCTCAGCTGCCTAATAAAAGGTGAGTGCAAAGAAGTCTCTTCCTCATTGTGACCATTAATACCATTTCTGTGTCTCCTCCACTCTTCCTATCACTTTTTTATAAATCTCACAGGGATAAAAGCCTTTGGAAGCCTCTGCTTCTCTATGACATTGTTAAAATTCGCCTCTGATTTCAAAAACTAAGAAGCACAATCTTCCTTTCCCTTGCATATACATACATTAAAGTGCATATATATCTGTTTATTTCCCATTTTCACCAGAGATTATGCCAAAAAAGAAGGCAATGGCTTCACATACAACCCAAGTACGGTTTTTAAAACTGCTAAGATTAGTGGAGGCACAATAAATTTCTATTAGGATTTTAATAGAAAAATAAAAATATACTGTATTTCCCAAAAAAACCCCAAAATGTTCTATTATGAGCTTCAAGTTAGGCAAATGAGGGTTTCATGAAGCTCTTAGAAAAAGCTGAACTATTCCACACCTGCATAATACATGTTCTATTCCTATAAATACTGGGACGACTAAGGAGTAGGCATTTGAGCTATTATTCTCTATTATGCTAATACCTTTTTGTATTAATGTTTTCCTCAGTGACTCATTTTAGAGGAAATTAACAATTTTTTTTAACAGAAGGAAAAAAGTCACAGCTTCAGTAAAAGTCCTCAGTAAGAGCATGAGGTGGACATTCCTGGCAAAAAGTTCATTTCATTGGAAATAAGAGATAGACCTTGTGATAAGCAAGACTTAACGAAAGGACTGGAAAAATCAAGAAATAATATTGGACAGAGGGAAACCACAACAGAAAAGACAAACCATCACAGGCATTTGTATCTTTATAAAAGAACCCAAAATATCTACAAGTCATTTTCACACAAGTTTGTGTTCACAACATTAATTACCTGAAAATATAACTCAAGTTAAGTATAAAACATATTTTATACCACAGAAATGTAACAGGTGAAGACTGAAAGCCTCAGGCATGAGAATATTCACCACGTATCTAAATAACATTTGTATTTGGTTTGGGGTGTTTTTTTTAAATGACTTTGCATAAAAGAACTTGACTTAAAATCTTCCAATATAATAGGGAATTATATAACAATCCAACACATATATTAAGTCTAAAACTTTCTTTCTCTGTTGCACACTGTCCAACAGTTCAAACACATTTGGGAAACAGGTTGCAGGATTTAAGACAAAATTAATATTTTTGATGCCTCCTTTGTTTTAGCACTTAAATCTTCCGTGAACTTTTTTATTGTAAAATTAAAAATGTCCAAATTCAGATCAGTAGGTGAATCAAGATTTTCCATATGTTGAACATAATTCTAATGTACCCTACTGAACTTCAAACACAGAAAGAAAGAACTTTTCCTGTCATTTGAAAGTAAAAGTGTATAAAAGGAGAGTTTTCTGTAGACAACAGCTAAATTTCTGGTGAGAAGTGAGGAAATGAAACAAACAACAGAAATTAACACACATTTTAGGACAGCTTGAGATTAGCAATAAAATAATTCAAGTCTAAATGAAAAATGGAACCTTCCAATATACTATTTGAAAGCTTAACAAAATAGTAGGGGGATGCCAGAGCTATTATGCAAAACCCTGTAATGACCATATATCATAGAAGAATGCATTCCAGGCCAGCTCATCAGTATGAAAACACTTTCTTCATAACATGACCAAAGATGCTAATTCAAGACCCATAAATACCAAGCAGTTGAGATCAGAGGACAGGAAATTATCTGCTTTGGGAGTTTAAGAAACTTAAAAAGTACCATGGGAATTTTCATTCAAAAAAAAAAAAATCAATGAACTTACCTCCCCAGTTTTTATTTTTAGCTTTTTTTTCTAAGTTGCAAATGAAAGAAGAGGAAGTTGCATTGCAAGAGTTTTCTGATTAAGTTATACACACACTGAATTTATCATTACCATTGCATAAACTCTCAAGACACAGACTTTGGGACGCTTTCCCCTAATGCTGTTTTACCAGCCTATGATTTCACATTACCCAGTCAGGACTGTTAAATGAGAAAGCTCTACTGTGACAGAAAATAAGCCTGTTATAGAGAATGTAAGCTTCAAAGTCTATGTATTGTTATAAAATTACACACAACGATATTCAACCTAAGATTTACCTGTTATTACCACTGTGTTCTCCCTCTCTGTTCAGTTCACCACTGAAGTCTTTACATTTGTGGGAGCAGACAAAACACCCCTGACAGCAGTACATCACTGTATTCAGGAGATTTTGTTCACAACTTCAACCTAAAAGTTGGGGTTTCTTCACAACTTAGCAAAACATTTTAGAATGACAAGTATTAATATCTTATGTCTGTCGAGAGCTCAGGTGAGATGAGAAACTCATTAAGAGGATCCAGATACTAAACTTCCCCAAAAAAACCTCAGAGCTGGCATCTTACCACACAAAGAGCTTGAAATTTCCCAAATTGTCCAAACCAAACAGATCTCATGGAAATTCAAACTCAGGAGAAAAAAATTTTTCTTTTTTTTTTTTCTCTCCTCCAGAGGAAAACTACCCTTTTTTAAAGAAAACCTTGTCCTCCTCATAAGCACATGAGTTTCCTGGCACATGACCTGACAGGCAATTGGAGAGGAACCATGGCCCACATGCTACCTATAGCACAATATATATTACCACAGTGATCTGAGTTTCTTTCCAAGTAAAAAAACCTCATTTCACTGAGGCATAAAAACTACATTCATAATTTCACACAAATCTTGACCCTCTGTCTCAAAACAAAACCACCAGAAGTGTATTTGGCCGCAAAACACAAACCTCTTAGTTTCTAAAGATCTAGGAAGTAAAATAAATATTGCAATAAATGATGTTAAGAAAAATAAGTGTGAATGTCTTATAACTGCTAAACACAAATAAATACACACAATATTGAGAAAGCAAGAGTACATACCTTCTCATGGGAATACTAGACTGATAATTAAACTAAACTGCAGAAAGATAAGTAAAGCCATCTTTTCACCCTCCCATCTCTAGCTGCCACACAGATGAGCACTTCATCATCAAACTTGTAAGGACAGCTGATTCTCACCCTTCTGCAAGCAAAATCCTCTTAATCACAGCGAGGTGAAAAGGTCACCACAATGAGGAAAACATCTGACTTTCTAACATCTGAATCCAGCAGTCAAATACCCATTCAGAGCCTGGACAAGCAAAGCATTTACAGCTTTATCGTTTTTTCTAAGCTGCATGTCCCCTGGAGAAACAGGTTTCAATCCTATTTATCTCACAGGTTAAGCAGATTTTCTGAGAAGTTCTCAACACAACAGTCCCCATGGTGGAAATCTGTGCTGAACCATCCCTCACATAAAAGCACCTTTCTCCATGAGCGTTTCACAACCTAGGTAAGATTCAGCCTTTAAGTGTAGCTGGTTTCAGAGACAGAAATGAGCGGCTCATAACAATAGGCTTTTGTTTATTAAAATTTATTAATATTTAATAATAACACAGATAAATATAATCAGGTCCTCTGTCACTATCATCTTCACCTAAAGCACTAATGGATGTAACCTTACAAGTAATGATGGCAAATCTCTACAAAGAAATGATCATGGCATAGTCATTCACGAATGCAAAGAATCCACTTTCCCAAACTATTTGCTGGTTAGGAAATATGAAGATACCACTTGTCCACATTTATGCCTCCATTTTCTAATACATAGATTAGGAACAAATTAATAGTGGGGCAATATTCTTGTTACTGTTAGTTATTACTTGGACTCTAACAAAGAGTTGGTCATGCCTTCATAAAAAAAAACCCCAAACCATTAGCAAATGCTTTCAGAAGCATCAGCAAGCAGGATTTTTTAGGCATGAAACCATTACTTAAATGAGAAAACACCACTGCAACAGAGAAAGTGAAAAACATCTGTGGCACAGGAACACTTAAAATTTCACATTTGAAAAGCTCTGTGGTTTGTTGCCTTGTATTTGGCAGCAAAACACAAACAAAAAAAGTATTTACATCAAAATGCACAAAACGGGTGGATAATATAGCATTTCCTTGCTAGTCTGGCTTTCAAAACAAGGTATTTTTACACATTTCCTACAGAAATCCCAAACCACCCCATGTTCTCCTATTGTCATTAACACAACACTCAATGTACAGTGAAATTCAGTAGTGTTGTGCTGGATGTAACTGCAAAAAGCACCAGCTGCTGTATTAGGAATGGCATCCCTCCAGGTCTCAAATGTCTTATTTGTATACAATGGAATCCTTCCAGCTGCTTAATATTTAGGGCTAATAAATATAATTGGCAGTACTACTGCACAAGGACAAGTAACACAAATACATATAAAACTGCTTCCCGACAGAAAATGTGATTTGTTCTTAGATGATTAAATCAAAGATGGATACAGAGTTCTGAGCACATTTTACATAGCTGCTTTTTTTTTCTTTAATCCAAACAATATTTGCTTGTTTTCCAAGTGCAAAACCGAACAGAAAAAAAAATACCAGGCACTGTTACACAAGCTGCTTTGAAACCAACATTACCTTGAACCAGTGTCTTCCACAGACCATGTGTCATGGTGTAGCCCATTCCCCTCAGTATTAGGGTAGAAGATGGTTGATTCCAGGTGAAATTCCGGCTAAGTAGCCAGTAGAGGACTTCTCTGACGTCTCCACAAATTACATATTTAACACAAACCGGAAAAGAAGGGTTGTTGTAGTTGTGTGTGGCACAGAAAGAAATTCAGAGCCATGATGTGAGTGAGGCAGCAAGGCCTCCCCCGAATGGGGGCCAGGCCCCCTCCTCCCCTGGCCTTGGGCCGGAGGCAGGCATGGCACTGAAGCCTGTGGCCGAGGCATGTGGCTGAGTGGAGAAGAAACTCCAGCGAAAAACTGCTCGGTTGAGACAGAAGAAATTCCAGCCCTGAGAGGAGCGGCGGTGAACAAGAGATAACGATGCAGTCTCCAAGGTCAGTGAAAAGGAGGGAGTGCAGAGGCATGGGGGAGCCCCCCCTCTCTCCCTCCAGCAGGGGAAAAGACTTTAAAACTAAAATCCCTGCCACTTGTGGAAATGATTTGGAGAAAAGGGACTTCATGTGGGTTCTTCCCCCGGAGGCCTGGATAGCCCGGGGAGGGCAGAGATGGCTTGAGGCCAAGACTGGATCACTTGAAAACTGTATGTAGCAAGCTGCAGAAGAATTGTAGCCACAGAATGGTAGAGAAGCTGAGTGAATTCTCCTTTGAGGGGCTGAGCCCCTGACGACCTTGGGACTTTGTCCAAAGGATGAAGCCCCCCCGTATGAGGGGCCCGGTGCGAATGGGGACCAGGTGTAATGGCAAGTGGGGAGAGGTGGCCACTTGGAGTGCCAGCCG
>VXAY01002226.1:285377-318403 GCA_013399855.1 Oxyruncus cristatus
CTTCTCTTTCTTCCTCTGGACTGTTTTTGAGGAAGAGAAGAAGGGGTGGTATTTGTACATAAGTATGTTTGTTATTATAGGAAAACTAATTAGAGTTATTGTATATAAGTATTTTCCCTTAGTTCTAATTGTGTAGCAATAAATCTTAGTATTAATCCCCATTTCAAGGAGATCTGTTTTGTCTGTGTAAACTCTTCCTACTTATTAGCAAAATTTATGGGTTGATAATACTGTGCAGAAAGCACAGGGGCTAAACCATCACACCATGAATGAAGATAAAGACAGGTAGAAAGACAAGGCACAGCACAAGTTTCCAGGGTGGGTGGTAGTTTATCAATGATTCCTTGGAAAATGCTGCATCACTCCAGAAAACAGTCACACCACACCAGCCAGTCCAGAAGTGATACTGATTCCCACAAGCAAACCTTCTATGCATGTGCAGGACACCTCTCACAAGCAGATTAACTCCGTATTGAGTGGGAGGTGAGTACAACGCGGCTGAGAACGCAAATACAATAGAGGACATGCTCAAAGATTTGTGCCCCAATTTCCAGCTTTCTGGCAGACCTGATGCTGGCAAGGCCACTACATCATTACCAAAGTCATTAATGCTGAATGTGGCAATCTTTCCTTCAACTCAAGATGGTCAACAAATCCAAAGAGCTGGGTGCCTTTACACTTAGCTTCCCAGACTCTGAGAAAAGCTTCCGGATCTGTGGCCTCCAACATGATAACCCCCGTTAAGATCACAACACTGGATGCAATCCTGCACAGCAGACAGCAAACGCATGCACTGTGACTCTGTCCCTTCTGTAAGGCCTTGATTCCACTGGAACCTTCAACTCTCTGGCACAAACCAGATAGAAAACTAATCTACAAATGGAAATGTTTAATTTGCATGAGTGAAACTCAGCTAATGCTTCCTAACTTCACATGAGAGAACAATTTAATTTGAAATCATAAACAACTTCTGTGACAGCTGGAGCCCAAAATCAGTTCCATAAAAGCCTGCTCAGTGGAATTACCATAATTTAGAGGTATTTGGGTTGTTTGGTTTTTACTTAGATCATATCTCATTGCTCTTTTTTGATATTCTTCAGCCAAGCAGTTACACACTCACAGATCATCTCCATGCTTCCATCTTCAGCACTTTTCTTAACAAAAACTTTCTCTTTCAACCTCTTTATTCAGGCAGTTCAGAACAGCACCCTCACCCACATGGAATGTCCTTCCACTTGGCTACATGAAAGGTCTCACAGAAGGACTAACATGGCGCTCACCTCCCTAAATCAGCTCAGAATCAACTAATTGAACCTAAAACAACAGGTTCTGAAAAATCAGTCAGGAGCTCTGCTGTTAACAAAATATGTGAAGTACTTAACACTATGATCTTCTTCTAAGTTATCAATAAAACACAGCATTTTTCCTCCTAAAATTGCCTCTTTGTTCCTGTTGAAGGAAACACACCTACTCTTTTCCTAAAGAAAACAACATCTGAAATACTCTCAGCCATCACACCTTCCCTTTAACGAGTACAAGACAAAAATAGGTATGACATATACCTGGTAAGCATAATGTTGTTTCCTCTAATCCCTTGCTTGGGAAGTACTGAAAAAAAAAGGCAAATAAAAATAGTACATGTATTACTTTTTAAATCTCGCTATCATATAGGGTCTTCAAAACTAAGCACATGATGAAATCGGAGAAGAGTCATTATGCTTAAAAGGCTAAGTTAAAAATACCTCCGAAAAGGTTATTATTCTTTTGTCAACTGCTGAGTCAAAAGAGAAATTATAACTATATTTTTACTGTAATTCTATGGGAATTAATTTCTTAACCATACAATTAGGAAAAGTTAGTTCTATGCACATATTTCCACTTATTTTAATTGAAAAATATGTTTAATACAGAAACTCGTGGCTTGACATTTCATATTTTCTAAAGATGAATTCATTTCAGTTCAACAAGAAGTAATAAGACTGGGAATTCTGGAGATAGTCCAGATATTTTCTCAACTTCTGTCTAAGATGCTCTTGATTTCTCAAGGCTCTAAAACATTATTAAACAATTGCTTTTCCTGTGTCAAGCTAAGGATGAGAGAGGAACTCATGACTAATTTAACATGAGATAAATAAACAGAAGTAACTCAACCAGGACTTCAAACTGAAGACTCTTGAGGAGCAATGGCATTAGGTAATTTTCACAGGTTTATACTGTAGCAGTACATTGGAGATACACCATTTTGTGAAAATGCTCCGTTCATTATTTGACAAACTGTACACATTCAGAACTGAAAAAAAGTAAGCATGTCACAGAAATACACAGTTTTACATGTAGAAACAAATTTTAAAAAGAGAAAAAAAAAAGAAACAAAAAAACTTCCAACATGGATCATAATCTCATAGCCATTGGGCAGCTTTCAGATTCAAACAGTTTCAGTTTTGAGTGAACAGGAGCTCATGAGATAAAACAGCTCACAAACACACAAAGTAAACTTGGAAAAAAATCTGCTGTTCACACCACATTACCTGTGTCTTGTACAGTATTTTTGCTGTAGACCCCTCGGTCACAGGTCACTGCAAGCCCAAGGAGGAGTCAAATGTCTCCTGGAATAGGAGACATTCAATCCTAAAAATAATGTCATATTTTAGAGAAGCCTCACAAAGAACCTCAAATTCAAATCTCATTTAATAGCTATATTTGTATGCTTACTATGTGGGAGGTTGAGAGACATTAGCAGGAACATTAACTCCTGACCTACAACCCCACTGGCCAAATTCCTCCATAAGACTCTATATGTAAATACGAGGCTTATATTTCATTTTCTGGCTTACTATGCTATAGTGGAACACAATGTGCTTCAAGAAATACACTACGCTAATTATTATCATTGGTATCAATATTTTATTGCAGAGATTAAATACGGTTCAGAGAATTATTGGAAAGCTAAACATTGATCATTAGCTCTAATGTTAAAAATATTTTTATAGATTACCTTTATTTACTTAAGCTTCATTTCTTTATCGTAACTACCTTGAATGTAAACACACTAAGTAAAACAGCACTGCAGGTTTTGTATTCAAACATTCAAAATTGCCTCACTTTTGAGTCTTGTGGTCAAAAAAGAAAAAAAAATTAACCTTGCTCTGCTCTCAGTGAGACACTGATTACATGCTGTGAAAAGCTCAAAATGAAAACAACTGCACATGAGAGAGGACTTTTTACCACAAAACACAGGGCTAAATATAAATGAAAGCGTGCAGGGAATGTGTATCGATAAATGTGAGTGTGTTTGACTCAGTTCTCTGCACTTGGGACTGCAGACAGGGGGGGAAAAAAAATAAATCAGACAAGGATTTCAGTGTTTTGTTTATTTTGCTGAATTTTGGCTCCAAAGGTTAAAGTTTACACAGCACTAGAACACAATGAGACCCTCTATTTGCCAGCAAGGTACCCTTGCAGCAGTGACCATATGGTCCTCCAAAATGTCCTGACAATGACCTCTGAAGTAATGAGTGAATCACAGCTCAAAGAATGAGACAAACTAACCTTCACGCTGCCTCATCCTCCTGGTCTTTTCCTGCCCCAAGGTCAGGAACTGTGTCAAATTATTTATGTTTCTGATAAAGACTCGATTTCAGGACTCTGAGATAAGACCATCACAGACTTCCCATGTGAGTGGAGACTTTGAAGTCCCATAAACCAGAGATAAAAATTACATTTTAATATACTTGGTTAGGAAAGCTGCCATATGTAGGCAACTGTCTTTCAGATCTTCACTTGCTTCCCAGGGTCCAAGTGAACATGTTGTGATCCTGAAATTCAAAGCCCACAGAGAACCTGAGCTATCAAGAATCTTTGCCATGGCTGGAATCAGAACTCTCTCCTACAAGATGGATGGGACCTAGTGAGAAACCCCATGGCATGAAAACACTTGGTGTGTGCTTCAAGCCACAGGAAACAGCAAAAATTGAGTATCACTGTTGATTTATAACCCATGAAATACAGCTAGTAATGCAGATTCACTGATATGCAACAAAGTTCAGAAGTGCATTTCATAGCTGTTCCACATTCACATGTCCCAGAGCCAACATCCCAACTGGCAATGTTTTGGGAAATGAGAGCTACAGCTTGAGCTGAACCTACATGTCACTCACAGCTTACAATAGCAGAAAAAGAGATAGAGAACAAAGGAAGCTGATAATCCTAACAAGCAGAGTTCCATTTTTAAAATTTAAATTGTAATGAACAAAATTATTACTGATGAACCTCAGTGCTGCTCTATCCAAAACCAAAGGAGACAGGCGAAAAAAAAAAATGTTAAATAAGCACATTATCTTTGAGGCCATCAAGCCTCATATTTCATATGCCAAAATTTCAAGTGGTAAGACAAACATTTCTATCATGAAAGTGCCCATTTGTTTACCCATATCATTTTGTCAGAAAAAAGAAAATTAAAAGGAGGATTTAAAACTAAAACCCCCATAACATACCTTTGAACTCAGAGAAGTATTTCACGCAGGTGATAATAAATACTTTATGCCCAGAAGTTTTATAATTTATGCATTAAACATTCTAGAATATTCTGGTCTGCTAATCCTAAATGCATTATCTCCTACTAAATGAAAAACTATATTTACTGTAATCACACTGCACCTATTTCACTCTATAAACAAGAATACCTCCAACAGGAAAAGCATTCTGCTGCCCTTATTGATAAGACAGCAATTATTTACTTAAATTGAATACAAAAAGTCAGTGAAGAAGCTGAAAAATCATGCTTCACCAGTCTGAATATAATTTATCCAGATTTAACACTTCATTCACTTCTCTAGAAGAAGAGATTTTGGGAACAAAATAATAAAATATTATTCACATGTCTACTTACGCTATAATCTCTAAGAAGACATCTCAGAAGACATTTCTTAGACTTAGAAGTACAGCCAAATACGATTTTGTCGATAGAGAACCCAAGTAGTTAAAAATACAAGAACTTTTTTTATATAATGATGCAACATTTTTCATTATAAAGGCCATACTCTATATCCCTACATCTATATCTAGGAAAACTCGGTTTCCCACAAAAAATGCTGGACTGACAAGAAAAGACAAAAGCCTTTTGCTTTGAAAAAGGGTGAGGAGAAAGTAAAAGCACAATTTAGTTATGATTTATATTACCTTGCACTTTTGTTATTGAGAGTGTTAAGAAGGTGGGTTGTTTGTTGGTTTTTTTATTATTATTTTCTCTCTGCACCAACAGCAGACGGTGCTTCAAAAAAAGAGGCCAAAGTTAGTCTCTGTTTACTTTTGCTGTTGTTTTTTCAGGGTTACATGTTGGTTTTAGCAATGGTTTTGCTTTATTCCCTAGAGGTGGAGTGACAGACGAGAAAAGCAAGCAAAACAGTTTCCTAGAACAGAAGTTTGACAACATTTTTGTAATATTAGCAAAGAAAGAAAAATCATCATGCAATATATAAGAATAATCACACAAAGTCTCATCATGAGCCTCCCACAGCTGAAATTTGTTCACATGAAACATTCAAATGATATTTATGAATAATCCCAGCTTGAACAAATTTTTTTTACAGAAGAAACCCAGCTACACAGAACAAATTATAAACTGTTTGTACTGCTCTTTCTCAAAAGACAAGGACTTTTTTTTTTTTTCCAAGTGAAAAGAAAACAAAAATACAGATTTTTAGGGAAATACAAAGAAAAAGAAAAGTTAAAAGTGTATGAAACCTAGAAGAGAAAAAGTGGAGACAAAAGGATATCAGATTTACAAGATTAGGCAAAAAAGACAACAGTAAGTGACAAAAAAAGAACTAAAAAAGAATGCAGCTGCAAAAAGAAAAGGGAAAAGAACAATTATATAAAAAAGTCCAAGGTAAGACTAGGTATGATTCAGAAAATATTATGGACAAAGCAGATGAGGAAAGAAAGCTGTTACTGAATCAAGTGAGAGACTTGGATACAAAGAAAGAATGGAAGCCGGGCAGAAAGGTGGTAGTCTGTACCAGAAACACTCCCAACCACTTGGAAGTGTGGGGGAAAAGCAGACAGATACAATGGAGGCCAGAGAGAGAGAGAAGCAAATTTCTGCAGCTTTCCAAAAACTGGAAGGCAACTCCTAATTAAATCAGAGGGCTGTGACAGAATATAGAGGCAATACAATCATGTTCTTCGCCGTCAAACTCCACAGGCAGAGAATGACAATTTAAAAAAGACTGACAATTTTGCAGCATTCAAATGGGACACTTTGGACCTGAGCTTCTGTTTTTCAAGATTGTCTAACACAATGTTCTGAGGCAAAAATTAAAATTCACTTACTGACTTTCAGAAATAACCATTGTCTGACTAATGCAACACCAAGCTGAAATTAAAACACCATAAACAAAATACCTCAACAAAATATTCTATCTCTGATGTCTTTTCCTTGTGAAGAGTTCAGAAATGTGCATCTGACCTCTAATCACCACATGGAAAACTGATTGAACTTGTACAATAAATGTAATCATGGCTTTACAACAGCTGAAGTGCTGATTCTGCTCTGCTCTACTCTACTCCTACCTTCCCTTCTGCTCCCTGCATCAGCGTAAAGTGGCAATTTAGAGAGTTGATTGGGGGAAAATCCATCTGCATGTCAGCCTGGTCAAAACACACCAAAACCAGAGCAAGGAAAAAAACAAAAACGAAACCAAAACAAAAATTAAAACAAACAAACGAACAACAACAAAAAAGCCCACAAACCAAAACCAGCCAACCAACACAAACAAAAAACCACCTCCAGCTCCTAATAAAGACACGGGAGTGGCTACTATGATCAACAATCATGAAGTGCTAATGCCAGTTCCTAGTGAAGTAGGGAACCCATCAATAACCCCCGAGGAACCCATCAATAACGGGTCCAATCCTGTTCAATTATGATGTGGCTGGAGGGGCTGAGTGCACCCTCAGGAAGTCTGCTGATGACACAGAGCTGGGAGGAATGGTTAATATGCCAGGGGGTCATCCTGCCATTCAGACTGGAGAAATGGGCTGATGGGAACAGCATGAGGTTTAACCAGGGGAAGGACAAAGTTCTGCACCTTGGGAGGAGCAACATACTTGGAACTTTTACTTAACATACTTCTACTTAGCAAAATTGGATTCCTCTGCCCACGAGCACATCATCAGTTCACCACGACCCAAATATAAGCCAATCACTTGGGTAAAAAGACATCTAGATCTACAGATTTATTTTCTAGACTCCTTCCTCTTCCACAATGGTCTCACTCCATACACTGCAGTAAAGAGTTTAACATCCAGCACTGCTGGTTTCCTGCATAATTTACAGGGTGACCTCATTCTGATTCTCAGAAGCGCATCCCGTGTCTGGCACAACCCATTTGACCATGCAAGTGAAATTGTCCATCTCAGCAACAGCATCAGCCTGCACAGCACAAACACCAGTAAAGCAGCACCCGCTTGCAGGGGATTTAAGGTGAAGTCAGTAACTTGGTAACTGCACTTCACAGCATCTCAGGTCACAAAGTTCCTTCTTTAAATTATGATGAGAGAATTCTGATCTCAACCGAGCATGAGAAACCAGAGCCTGCACTGAATACCTGTGCAAGGTCTTTTGTCCTTACATAAAAGCACTTTCACAGACACTTTCTTCTCTGATTCCTCAGACCCAATCAACAGCATTTTCTATTCCACAAGTCTGTACCCTGAGGGCCCGTCTCCTTCATCAGCAGGGAAAGTATTCTTGACTCATAGTAGGAACACGATTTCTATTAACTATTTCCAGGCTTTACTTGGCAGCCCTTTATTTAAACAATGTTAATTCAATCGTGACAACAATTCTGGGGTGACTGCACATGTGTGATCCAAGTAAGGAAGAACGAAATGAGGTTGCATTTAACAACTTCTATGGCTCTAAAGAACAGCACAAGCAAGCAGGTCCAGCTGTTCTCCTAGTTAAAACAATTTGGTCTTTAACAGATTTCTGTGGTCATCTGCATGTATAGGGTAACAGATGTAAGAGGTTTTTTTAAAAAAAAAAAATCAATTATTAAATTATATACATATAGATATGTAGATATATATACCAGAGATAAAAAAACCCCAAACCATTTTGGGGGTGGCCAAACCCATGTCACCAACAGTACACACAGCCACCTGATTTGATGGAGAAAAGTGTATTGGATGAAGACAGTGTACAGTGCAATGATGGGAGGACATCTACTAATTCTGGGATCATGTAGCTGAGGTCAGTATTTGAAAAATAATTTAATATTTTTTTTTCTTTCCCCTCAGTAAAAACAACAAAATCTTCTGACAAGTTGAAAACGAGTCAGAATATATGAATGGTCATACAACACAAGTGTGAGTTGACACATGTCCCTCCATCATGTGCTTCATTCTAAAAACTCTGGCTGCTTTTACTGCAAGTCTTCTGGGAAAAGTAGCAGATCATGAAGAGTTTTCCCACTTTAGAAAGTACATTATTTTTAAGTATTTAAACATTTTTTTGTCAAATAACATGTGCCCTTGAGCTTTCCATCTTTTAACAGTCAGAATAACAATCACCCAAATCTACAACAAAGTAAATACCATGCTAGTCAAAAGTTAATTTCTAAATTTTTCAAGACAGTCTTATTCTCTACATTGATGAACTTACATATGTATTTTATTAAAAAATATGTCTCACAGAACAACTTAAAATCCATGTTAGTATTTCTGTTTTATGATCATAAAATATGACACTAATTGAAAACTGAAGATTTAGTTAGAATTAATATTATTTAGAACGCACTAAGAGACAAAGAAACAGAGATTTACACAAAAGAGAAAACAGGCAGATTGGCTGTGGAAAAAGGAAGAACTCTAAGAAATATCTACCCTAGGAAGTAGGTCACCTAAAGAAAAAAAAAAGCTTAATGTACCTGAAAGTGAGATAATAGCACTTTTTTTTGCAGCAGACAAGTTCAGGAAAAAGTATTTTTACTGTTACATTTATTACTTGAAAAGTGGAAGTACTGAGAAGGACCAATTTCATTGTGCAAGGCATAACAGGAATATTTAAGAATGACTCATCTGTGCACGTACAAAGTTTTCTATTTGAATGGTAGATGTTATTCTATAGCATAGATTTGAGAAATCTTTGCCTCTCCACAGTGAATTATCACAGCAAAAAGAATGCAACACCTCTCAAAACAGAAGTTCATATTTTATCAGTGTCCTGGTTGACAGTGACTGTAATGTCCTGGTTTAAAATAACTAGAAATCAGAAAATTCAAGTGGGTATTTCTGTAACACTGGAATACAAATGTCTGCACATGCAAATGGAATAAGCCAGCTTTAATGACACCATTTTCTGAAAACAGAGACATTTTCTATACAGAAATTCCGTTCTTTGACTGAAATGGTGGAGTAAAGTTGAAATAGTGTCGTAAGATCATTTTGTGGAAAGCATTGTTTTCTTTCATTGGCAAAAAAAGGCCAAAAAAAAGAAGTCTGTAAAAAAAATAATTTTAAAAATTGGGGTTTTTGGTCTTACGCCTGTAAAGGGAAATAAAAAATATGGCACAAAGTTAATCATTTACAAAAAAAAAAAAAAAACTGAGATCCTGGAAGCTATACCAGCTTAATTTAACCTGTGCTTTTTTTGATTTTACTTTAGTCAAAAAGTTTCAAACAACCCAAAATCTTACTCTTTTCTTGTGGGAGTACAATACATTTTTCAGCCATCTTGTAAAAAATTTCAAAAATGTATTGAATTTTTTGAGAGTTGATAACTTCTGAGCATAATACATGGTAACACTGTGCAGGAAATAGGTGAAGAAAATATTCCCTAAGACACCTTTGTATCAGCCCACTCTCTCACTATTTCATGTATTTTCCAGTGAAGAACTGGTTTCCTTAGCAGTAACTTTTGGTATTCTGTTTGTTTATCTTTGCTTCTTTTTTTCTACTTCGTTTCTCATCCTCTTTTTAAGGAGAGAAGTGTGGGGCAAGCACAACCAAACGATATGAACCACTTGCCTGTTCACCCTGACAGCAATGCCGCTTTAAGCACACTTTGCATAAACAGACCTCTAACAGCCTTGCAATTATCAGTAATTTTAATCAACTAAGGGTTAACTTGGAGTAAAAGAAAGCATGGCAGCTAATTAATATGCCAAAGTAGCACTCTCTCTTCTGAAGGAGTTAATGAAGCTTAGGAAGGACACATGTGTGACTTTTGTTGTCCAGGGCTGCACCAGCAGCACAGAGGGGCTGAGTGAGGTTAAATAATTGCGTGTTAATTATCAGCCTGTTAGCAGCACTTGGACGTCTCTGCCTTCCTTTCCTTCCCAGCATCCCACCTCTGTCCTGCACTGCAAACCAGTGGGATCGATGCCTTAAGATCCCTAAGTATATAGATTTTAATGTAGCTTTTAGCATCTTGGAGCAATTTCAGGATAGAGCTTTTAACAAAATACTTTTGTACCAAATTCTGAAAGATTGTTTTGTGTTCCTCGTCAAGGTTTTCAATAGATGGAGATTTTTTAGCAAGCTAAAAGGCATCTAGTCTGTAGAGAGTGTATCAGAACAAGATATATCCAGCACATTCCTTGATATAACTTCAGTCAAAGCCATTTAGAAGGCCCAGAATCCTTGAATTTGTTCCAAGCCGGACAGAAGTCCTGAGGAAGACAAAGAACAGGAGGAAAAAGTGGTTGTGGTAGACCACCCACCCATTTTGGGCCGGAGGAAGGTCCTGGGGACAGACAATTATCAGGCTGGGTGTATCCTATTAGACATGATAATTAGCTAGTATTATTATTTAAAAAAACCCCAAAACTATCCCGTATGCTTGGGCTTATGTATTTTGTGCACCTTAAAGAGCTCTAATTAAAGACCTGCTCTCTACCTTACTATACTAAAATTGTCCAGCGAATTTTCTTTGCTTTTAGGCAACGGGATTAGATAGCTAATAATAGCTGAGGATGGGAACCACAGCATGACCTCCTGGCATGGCAAAGAGCAGCAGGGATACAGGATGAACCATCAGGGTTTTCTGCTTAAGGTCATATAAAAACCATCACCAAACAAACAACCTCCAAAACAAACCTACTACCAAAAACCCCACCCACACATCACCATCCTCAATGTCTGTGCAGCTCTTAGCAGGCCTAAAAGATGCCTAATAAACTTTAGGGAAGCTATTATCTTAGTCCACAGACTGACTGTGACAGCTTCAACAGTAACAATAAATAGGTTTATCTGACACAAAGAACACCTTGTCATATCCTCCTCCTCAAAGAAATCTTTTATTTACACCATGCTTCCATCTGCAAAGAATCAGATCTTGTTGCCTCAGAGAAATTATCCTTCTCACTGTGGTTTTTGGGAAATGATACACTGTAAAAAATATTAGGAAAAAAAATCCAATAACTTCAAATTACATAAAAATTTACAACAAAGTATTTTCCTAAGCCAAAACAAAAATCACATGAAATATTGTATATAGATGTGATTTTAGAAGACTAATTTTATAGGTAAAGAATAATTTACTCTTATTTCTATGGCCATATAAAAACCAATTTAGTTTTAGGACCACTGAAGAGTCTTTGTAGGCTAAATTATCTAGTTATTCAAGTTTGGTAAGCTTCTCATTTTCATTGCATTGAAAATTCAACTTTTTTTCTAAATGGCTACAAAAGGGAAATAGTTCTCTTCCCTCAACTCAGGGTTCAGTTCTTTTCTCCAGGAAGCAAATTAGGCCTATAAAGCTCTAAGCTCTCAAATCCTTGCAGCATTGCTACTTTTATGCGGGATAAAAAAAAAAGAAAATTAAAAAACTGTCAGGAACATCAGTTATGGTAAGTTCAAAAAACACACAAAAACCTCAGACAAACATTCTGCCTCTTCTTACTCAGCATGAGAGCACTCACTTCTTTCCCTCAGAAAACATCATTCACCCTGATTAGTTCACATTTGATCATTTTCAGCTGCCCATTCTTTTACCACAGATCTCTGTGCTTACACTTTGACACCATGAAATGGAACCTGCCAGGTTTCTAACAAATACTTTACTGAGGACAGCAGGCATTTTCATGCTTTAATTACCAGCAGTATCAATTGGTCTTATTAATCATCAACTGAGAAATCCATATTTGCATCATTTTGACAAATTAAAGAGAAATATTCACCAAGACTCACCTCTTTGGGTAGCAAATACACCTGCTATGAACATGTGCACCGAGGAACTTCACCAAGAAACACATCTATCTACAACCAAAAATCTCCTAAATATTCCTTTTTATGAGCTAGGACAATGAACAGCAGAAGTGAACTGTTACAAAGCCACTGTTAATAGGAACAGAACAAATTGGAATTTCTCAAAAAAACCCTTTTTTGGGGCAAAGCACATGCTTGACAAAAAGAGGTTCCTATGCATGTAATACTGGCAGCAGTATTTGCTTTAGAAGGTGCACACATTTGCTGAAGAATATCTCTAAAAACACATTAAAAGCAAAGGCATTTAGCTTTTTTCACAAGGTGTTTTCATGCCATCCAAACTCAGCAAAAAGTTAGGGGTGTCTAGAGATAAGTGATATTTTACTATACAGTACACGCCATGTTACACATGGGCCTCATCAGGCATCAAGGGAACAAGCAGCTGACTGCAGAAAGTCATTTCACACTTTAAGGTCCAGTAAGATTTTTATGCTAATCTGACACCTTTTGGGTCCTAAACCAACAGGTAAGACTCAGATAAATTTTAGAGGATTGGGGTCTCAGGGGGCAGTGAAGGAAGATGAAAAGCGTGAAGTGAGAAAATTAGTGTATACAAGAATCATTTTTGAAACTGTGAAAGAAATGGCAATGGACAGGAGACTGATGCCATTGCTTATGAAGGCAAGGTGCCACAGGACATCTGTGGGCAATCTAGGCTTAGGAGAAAACAAAAATCACTTTGTTCTGCCACTTGTGGAACAGGCTACTGAATTTGATGGCTCAGATATAATTCAATAACACTGACAAAACAGCCTGAGTTTCATTATATTTTAAGCCATTTTAAGAAAGTACATCTGAGTGAAGAACAGACCTGGCATTAGCATTTTGCAACATGTGGCAAGGCTTTCAGGAAAGTAAAAAACTTAAATAAACTTTGTGATTACATGCAGCTTGAACAACTTACAAAAGCTCACAACATATTGTTTCATTATCTTGCTCCTTCCAGTTTTAAAAAAAGGCATTCTTCCAGCGCTCCAATCACCATAATTTAAAGATTACTGCACTATCAGCTACCACCTTCACCTACCAAAAACACCACCCTCTCCTCATCTTCCATGGAACATCAAGTGGTACTGGGAAGCAGGGATGAGCCAAGATGCTGGGTTTGCCCTACAGGTCAAAAGATCCTGACAGTGTAGAAAACAAATCAGTGGTGGGCTGATTCCAGAGCTGCAAACTCTTCACTGAAAAGCTTATAACACCGACTGAAAGGAACCATCTCCTCCAGATCTTCAGAAAGACAGGATTGTAGAAAATAACATCACTTCCTCTCGTTTTTCGCAAAGCCACTGAAATGGCAACCAACTGGATGCTCTTTGAGACATGGAAATCTAACCCTGCTCCACTGTGCACACACATTCTGATACCACCTAGTTAGGTGATTATATATCTTCTTTCCCACAGGACCTTTGGGTTCCAGAAGAGTGGGAAATCCTGCTGAATAGCAAGATCTGCTCCGGATTCAGATACTTCGGGAGAGAGAGAGTTTTACAGGGCAACCAAAAGTTGTATTCCAGCTTTTGGCCACGAGTCAAGGGTCCGCTGGATTTTGTACAGTGGAATGCAGGATCTATTTAGATGTATCTTAGGATGTCTGTTGAGTAAAAATGACCTTTACTAGTTAGACATTGTGCCTCTGAGTGTACAAGTCAAATGGTGCACATGCAGTGAGTCAGCATTTAATACTTGGGTTCCCTTTTGATTCTTAAGTTTCTGAACTGATCAAATAAAGACTGAACATTCAGTTATTCATAATATTTTCTCTCCTCCTCCTCCCACATCAAGACCAAGCAGCAGATTCAGAGACCCCTGAGATTAAAGAACAAGCAAGGAAACAAAAAAACTTCCATGATTTTAGGCAATTTGGAAATGTCCCTGAGAGAGGTTTACAGGAAAAATATCTGCTCATGCAAACATATTATCAAAACTTCTCCTAGGAGCAGGGATTTTGCTTAGATGGGCTAAAAACTTCTCTAGATCCATATTCTCCCAAAGGCATCTTGTTACATCTCAAAACTCAGATATCACAACATTAGAGTTCAGTTGCACTGCTTACACAGGTGTAAGTTTTTGGAGCAGTATTAGGATTCACACTGGTAAAATCACTAGGAAAACATTAATTATAGACAGAAGCAGAAGGTTAAAGACTAACACTTTAAGGTCCAGGCAAATGCATGTCACCAAGAAACTCCTTGAAAAGACAATGCATCCAAAAGCAGTTGACAAGCTGCAAAATTTAAGTCCTCAATTTTAAGAATTTTACCTGAGAATAAACAGATCAGCTGCCAGCTTGTCAGCTCTTCCATCAAATGTATACCTTGCATTTCAGCCTGAAAAAAATCTTTCTTTACCACGTGTTGCAGAGAACTTTACTCCCAATATCATCATTTCAAGGCAATAAGTAGATACCAAATAATCTCTGCATTGAGAGACTGCTGGTCACAGCTCAATTAATTGAGTCACTGACTTGAACAGTGCTTTAATCAATGTTTTAATCATTTTTTTATGAACAAATTCAAAACTACTAAACATTTCTTTCACTGGTACAAGACAAATATGTGCTAACTGGGTGTAGAAGCTCAGAAGAGAAGGGCATTCTAATTGAAATGAGTTGTTTCCCCTCTTCATTAAAAACTCCTGATTTAAAAAGAGTCTCACATTCACCTGTATCTAAACCCATGTAAAGTGAATTACACAGATGAGAAACTGAGCATTCTAGCCAGAGAAAGAAACAAACACCCCTGAAGACTTCAGAAGCATTTTTAACCGAGTTAGAGCGCAGGAATCTGTCAAGGGTTTTAGTAGGTGACAGCATCTTACCGTGTCTGCTTTTGCTTTGCCCTAAATAATGACACACAGCTGTATTTACACTGCTGAATATTTAGGTAAAATGTATTTGCAACCTGTGTAAGGTAAGGAATGTGTTTTTGCTGTTGTAACATTAACTTTTGGCTTTTCTGACTCGAGTGTTCAAAATGTTACTTGCCTGAACTCCCCCTTCATTTTCTTTGCCCTGAATAGTTGCACACACAGTGTGCAGACCTGTTTTGTGTTCCCAATGCTGGAATTCCAAGATGCACTTTGATCATGGCCCAATGAGTGGTAATTTTCTATGTTGAACACGTCAGTCGGGGTGGGGGGGGGGAAACAAACTGTTTCCAGTGTCTGAAATTTAAAAACAAAAAATCCACAGTTCCCAAAGTTATCTGCTTCTTATCAAGATCCGTGTTTGGCACCAGATGCATTTGATTCATTCATCATTGTCAGTGCACTCACACACTAATTATTTCAAATTGTTTCCTCGGGCAGAGGTCTAGGACAAATGCAAGCAAGCCAAAAATAGCAGTTATGAATAATTATGCATAATTTACCTCAAGGCCTGGGCCAGGCTATCATTAAAACTACTTCTTTCCACCTGTGATCCCAGCTAATTGTGGACTTTAAATTAGCTCAAGATGACTTTTTCTTTTTTTAATACAATGCCAACATTTAACCTTCCCATTAGAAGTTTTCAGATGCTTTAAAAATTTCCAATGAAATGTCAACAAGGTTTATTCTTTATCAATGCCTTTGTATTTCCCAGCCTGACAACAAAGTTTGCTAACAGGAAAAACTTCAGAGGCAAGGTCAGCACATGTAGCCTCACTTTAAGCCTGCCAAAAAAGGTTCCTAGAAAAGCACAATTCCTCTCCCTCAACCTCAAAGTAAGTTCTGATGCTCCAAAACTAAAGCTGGTTTAGTCCCTTAAACTTTCCCTATTACAGTTTTGACTCCTTTTGGAGAGAAAAAGAGAACTTTCCCAACACTGACATTTCAGACAAACCCAAAATTTATAAAACACTTGCTCCTCCAAACTCAGAAGTATCTGTTTAGTTCTACAAACAGCAAACTCATAAATTCCAGTGGAATCCAAAGGGGTGAGTAATGAAGGTGTAGATGATTTTGCAGAACTGGGGCCTTATTCCATTAATTGCAATGAAGGTACCTCCTATGTTGTGCTGCTTTAACTCTTTAAATTACAGGTTTGAAATAAAAACTGATGGAAAAAAAAGGAAAACCCACCCTGAAGATTTCCAGGAGAAGAAACATGTATCTCATAAAAAAGCAAGTGTATGTACCACTGATAATTCCTAAATACTCTCCAGTTTGGGAACACGGTACAAGCTTCACTTTTGAGACAACAGAAAACAGGAAACAGTAGCCAGAGATACTAAAGCACAAATTATAAGTATTGCTTACTCAGGAAAAACCATCTACAAATTCCTCCATTCAGGCCCTCAAACATCAGACCTCACAGGGACAAAAAATACTTCCCTGTTCAGTAAACAGTGCAAGTCATGCGGGAACCAGACCAGCTAAGTTGTGAAGCCCTGGGAGCCAAGGGTATCTTTATGTACTTTTTTTATTCAAGACAACAAAAAAATATCAAAGCAGATGTTTAAAAAAAAAAAAAAGTTAGATTCAGTAACAAAATGAACAAAATATAAGATATTTTTAAAAAGAAAACACATGCATGGGAAAAGATGAATTCAAGCTGTTTTCTGGATAGCTACTTAAAACATTAATCACAAAATAGCTCTTCTATTAAAATCAGATATTCCTAAAATATTAATGACGTTTACATGGTATGACCAGTTCTAAAGCTGACACACAATTCTGCATCATCTACAGATTTCTAACAGGAGACAAAGCAAACTGACGTGTTCTAAGTTGGCCCTTACTATATTTCCCAAACATGAAGAAAAAAACCCAAAGATTGCAGTGCAATTCCTTCAAGAATAGAAACATAAAACACTTGCTCCTCCAAATTCAGAAGTATCTAATTCTACAGAGAGCACACTCATTAATTCCGGTGGGATCCAAAGGGGTGAGTGATGAAGGTGTGGATGACCTTGCAGAACTATCGGTGCTTTGGCATCCCCACCTGACTTCCAAAGAAAGCTGCACTGGCTGTCTTTGCTCCACAGTATTTTGCATTAGGGCATCTCCTGCTGAACTGGAGGACAAACTGCCTGTATCTGTGCCTTCAGACAAAGTACACTGGAGAAAGGTGGGAATGCTGGAGAATGGATTCAGAAAAGGGAAGAATGCAAATTCATTTCCTCTATAGGGTATCCTTGTGGCTGCCATGTCATTCAGGTGTCTTGTGTCCGTAATTGATCCAACTTGTTTCACACTGCAGGTCTAAAGTGATTATTATGAAAATATTTCATCTGTTCAGGGACTTTCATTTACCTATCTTGCCAATGTGCCCAGATCATGGAACACCTGCAATTTTACACAACAAATTCCCTGTTGTGGAGAGAGATGACAGTCATGTCTCATCTCGGTTCTGTGTCAGACTTGGTTGTGGCTGGTTTACTATTATGGATCTTATAGCGCTGAAGTTTATTTACAGATCTACTTGTGTTTGTTATAAGGAGCAAGGAAGTGCTTTACAATTTGGAGAATAGATCTCTCTAGAATAGATATCTCCAGGTCCTTCAAGACTGAATTAATACAACCATGGGGGACTAAGTTTTGGAAATCAAGTGACCTTTTCCATTTCTATTTTCCACAAGGAGAAAACAAAGGCATTAAACTCCTTTTTCAGCTCTTTTCTATCCATCACACCCCCCCACTTCAATGTGAGGTATAGACTGCTAAATGCTCCTCCAAGCAGAAGGATTTTTATTATGAACATCTTGTCATGAGCAAAGTTTTCCCAATCACTAAAACTAATAGATAGTATAAATCAGTGATGACAGTTCTTCTTTTCTGACACCACACATGAAATTGTAGATTGATATATGCACACAGAAATTAGTGTCTCAGCTGCACATGCAACAGAAGAATTAATATCAATCTTTAAAAATCATGAAATGGAATTTAGAAAAATCTGCATGCTAATCACTGAAATAATACAAAAAAATGGAAGGTATTTAGAACAAAGCAACTTTGGTTTCTATTTGTCACATTGTGTTTTTAAAGTGGAAAATGAAAAGACACAATTTTCGTAAAATGGAAGTATTACAAGTTCAGTTAGACAACAAATGGTTTATGTTGAAATAAGTTGTTTAAATCTTGTACTGGCTTAATTTGCTTTTTTATGGAGAATCACACTTTTTAAATTGCAGGGTTAAGACTATAGTTATTACCTAAAAATATTTATGAAAAAGACTCATGAAATTTCCTGTTGTTCTCGAATTCAAGTATGCTGGAGTCACAGATAATCAAGTTGTCAAAGCCTCAAACTTAGAAGGCTTCTTATGCACCCCAGTACAAGGAGGGTTTCCTTAGATTATATCAAGGTATGAAACAGTTATTTTTCCTTCAACTAATAAACAGTGCCTGGCATTCCTGCTTACTGTATAAATCAAATATAAATCCCTCTTTTACTATCTCCATATTTCTAATTTTCCACAGCTCAGTGTAGTTTCAGCTTTGTGTACAAATTGGATCCAAGCAATTAATAAATAATTAATAATATATTATTTTAAAAAAGGACTATGGGGTTTTTTTTAAGCACTTTATATGATTCACTGCATTCATTCAAGCAGTCCCTTTGCAAATACTGTTAATTCACAAAGAGTCATTTCACTTTTTCTTCATTGTGGATCATCACTTATTATGGAGAAAAACTTTCTAGATTCCTTCAATCATAACTGTGCTTCCATCAGTTCAAAACCAGGGGACCGATCAGTGACTTTGTTTTTTACTATTAGAAACAAAGAGACCAACAGTGACAGAGAAACCAAAATAAAATGGAAATTGGGTAGACTGACACAAGAAATTGGAGTTAGAGAGCTACATATTTTTGCTAAACAAAGCAAAACCAAAATTATCATATGACAGCTGTTTAAAGAGCAAAGAAATACAAAAGGACTTACTTCATGGGATTCACCAGGGTAAAATTCATAAAGCACTCATTAAAAAAAAAAAAATCGCATTAAGAAACAAGAGACTGATTATCAGCAAATAATTCATAAGAGGAAGAGATATAAAGCAGGCCAAGAAAAGATCTCCCAAGGGAACCCCATTAGCTGGAGTTTTAAAATTAGGCTGCACAACATATGAACATGTACTTCAGGGATCCAACCTGTTCATCCAGGGGACAGAAAAGTGGTTTACTTTCCCCACTGTATTTTGCTTCTTCGTGTGGAACCTGGTTAGAAGGTCTGAAATGAGGCAGGTACTGAGAAGAAAGCCAAGCAGGAAGACCACCTGCATTCCTTGAAAGAATAGAGAGTGGCTTGAGTAAAGTTGAAACAAATAGCTTGTTCCAGCATACTTACATATTGATTGCTAAACAGGACAAGAAAAAACAGCACAATCTTTTTTCTTGCAGCTACATTCCACAAATTCCCTGTGAAAAAGCTAAAAAACCCAGCCTAATACCATGAAGTGTACCTTTTGACCACAATTCTTAGAGATCTATTAGCTTCTTTCCAAAAATAACACCAGTAAGATTTAAATAGCTACGATAAACTATTGAACATGTAGACGCTAATAAGATTTCCACTAATCTCACACATTTTGCTGCAGTAGCTCTATGACTAATAAGATGGAACTACTAAAGATCAGTCCTTGAGAGAATGTATTTGACTCTTGTTTCCATTCTGTACTCCTGGGGTGGGGGTCTAACAGTGCTGGAATATCCATTTATGGCCTCAGTTCTTCTAACTACAGTTTCTTTTATGTAGTTTATGTATTGGGTAACAGGAGAGAGATGCAAAAATAAGTTGAAGACACAGTCCATAGTGTTGCTTTCTACAGCAGTGTTGAAATACAACTTTGCTGCTTGAAATACCAGCTACACTGTCCCACTTTTTGGAACAGAGAGGTGAAATACCTTGCTGGTGATCCAAGACCACTAAGTGTTCTAACCCACACACCCTTTCAGCAGCACCATGTTCAGGCACAGTGTTTCCCTCTCTTCTTTATTTACCAACCACATTTCTCACAGTTATAAAGCTATTGGGGTAGGGTGGGTAAGTAATGAGCTCTTGTACTGGTCTCTGAAAGATTTCCTCTGTTTCTGATCCACCTGTTCCTTTTCATCCAGAGCCGTTTCTTACAGTCCTCACAGCGCTCATTTTTAGTACTAGAGTTACCTACAAATATTTCAACCTTGTTTTATTACATCCAGATATTGTTTAGAAACTAATGAAATCTTACCATAAAACAAATTAGTATAATAAAACTATACTACAAACTCCACTATAATGTCACAGTCACCTTAAATAAATTTCTGTCAGTAAATTTCATCAAAATAAACACATTCATTTTTCCAACTAGGATGGCACCAATGTTGTTGAATTATTTTTTCCCCTAGATGCCTCTGCTTTTTTCTCCAGACAACACTGCTCTCAAGAAGCTTTACTTCATGTCTTCCACGTTACATCCTCAAATTATGTGTCACAAAACATCTGCTTTGAGTAAATCAGTATTTACAGGGGGGTAAAAAAAAAGATAAAATGCTATTCAATGCATTTGCACAAGGAGGCTAAAAACCACAGGACAATGAACTATCAGGTATTTATGACAAAGTGGAACAAATTCAGAGATGCTGTGAACTGTGGTGTCGATTACACATAGAGAACACATAATTCAGGGTGAAAAAGACTGGCTGGTGCTAAGAAACAAAAAGGCAGATTATCCCCCCCTGCCCAGCTGTTTTATTTCATAATAAGAGAACAGACTGAAACTCACTTCTCAGGAATGCCAGGACAAATGTATATTGCACTGCTGCCTCTATGAACATGGCCAGACAAAGGTATCCACAGGCTGCCTTAGGGGAGAACTGAGGGAGGTGATCTCGGCCTTCCAGACCACTGGGCAGGAAGCACAGAGAGCAGGAGGACACTGGGGAAAGGGACAAAGGCCCATCTATCACTCAAATGCAAAATTTGTCACTGTTTGACCTTCAACTGTTTGGAGTTTTTATCTGCAAGCTGATTTTCCATTTTCATTTTTCCACATCCATGCTGCAGTTCCTGAGTACAGTAAATCTCTCTTCTTTTATATATAATCTCTTTTAATATCCTGTGCTGTCTTATCACACTGCAGTCCTCCCCTGTAATATATTGTCCATAAATTTTTCAAATGATATGAACGTTAACAGCTATGGATGTGATTGAAATACAATGGTAACTATTTTGTTCCTACAAAAATATTCTATGGAGGCTCACATTCGGTCTTCACACTGAAGTCACATGTGAGTCATGAAAATTTAAGAATGAAAGAAAATTTTTAGAGTCTCAAACTCAAAGCCGTAAAAAAGGCACAACACTAAAGATGATTCTTTTTCTGGTTTTCTCTGATTTATGATATAAATTTGTTTGAAAGGAGATGCACAAGCACTCTAAGTCAAATACATGTAAGTAAAATGCTAAAACTCAAAAATTTGATGTGTCATTGTTATATTATCAGCCATAAACATATAAAGGGCAGGGTCTATAGATCACATACTACAAATAGAAATTAAAATTAAATATGGTTTTGTTGAGGAACCCAAAGTCTTATATAATAACATTTAAAAAGGGCCAACAGTCCTCAATCCTTCATGATAAAATGCTTTCTAAATGATAAAATTCTTTCTAAAATGATCCCACTCACCTGCTGAAATGTTTCAGTTTTGCTGCCTTTTTCAGCTTTTTGCTCAGATAATTCCACCAAACTCAAACACTGGTATTTGCTGAACTGAAACTCTGTCTTGGGTCAAACCCAGCTACACTTCCACTACTAAAGAAATGTGATGTCTTTCGAAAATTGCAACTTATTTTTCAAGTGCCATAGTATTCCACTCTGCGCAAATTCCACTCTGTGCAATGCAGACTAATGGCCACAATTTGTCACAAAAATTCAAATACTTGGATTTTGCTGCAAGTTACACTTTTGACAGGTCTTTGGAGAGGCCTAATGATAGAGCTTTCACAAAACTTTTCTGCAACTGTAGGCCCAATACCCTATTAAATTGAGTTAATGATTCCAGAGAAGTAACCCTTGAACAGTGGTTTACTAGTTAAGCAACAAAATTTCCTTCCCGGAGCTCTTTACTGGCACCTCATTTCCTATTTACAAAGACCACCACAGTAAAACACTACCTTGCAGTTTAGAATGTGTCACATTAACAGGAGATTAAAGAACTTCTGCTTAAAAATACCTTACAGAAAACCTGAAAATCAAGTCCAGGAAACAAAGCAACAACAGTCACACACATTATTCGTCTCCAAATATGAAGACTCTTTATATTTGTGAGACATGATAATGACATGGTAAAAAAAAAAATTCAAAGTTTAAAGCTCAGGTGAAAACTCCACACCCCACTAAACTCACTTCTTTTACCGTTTGCTTAAATTTTAACTCTTATTTTATACTCCAGTAACTGGTACAAATCATGGTCAGGAAACAGAAAATTACTTTCTCATTAAAGATTATTTTCTTATTCACTTTCTCATACCCTCCAAAAAATAAAAACCCACCAAAAAAAAAAAAACCAAACAAAAAAAAAAAAACAAAAAAAAAAAAACAAAAAAAAAAACAAAAAAAAAAAAAAAACAAACANGTTTGGGATAATTTTTTCTTTGAACCCCTCCCCGATATACACGCTCACACGCACACACACATACCCACACACGTGCACACACAGGCCTTCCCCATCCCAAATGGAAACAAAAAAAAAAAAAAAAAAAAAAAAAAAAACCAACCAAACACCAAACCCTTAGTGTTTTTGCCAGCCCTTCGTTGGCATTTTCTTTCTCTTTTTTTTTTTCCAAAGCAAACATTGAGACATACAGCATCTATGCAACAAACAAATTTTCTCTCATTATTTATCACTAAACAACAAAGATGACTAATTTCATTTCAGTAACAGCAATACTTCATGCTTACCAACTATGTTCTTATGCCTTTTAAAAAAAAGGGAAGGAAAGGGAAGATGGTTCTTAGTTGTAAGAATAACCAAACCTTGTAATATTGGTTTAATTTATATTAGTATCAAAACAGCAGCAAATCTTCATTAAGTTAGGATTCTAGTTGTTACTAGAATTTTACCCACTTAGATTTAGTTGCTGTCTGGGAAGAAAATATAATTTCATGAGCAATAAAATAAGCATTTATTCTGCTAATATAGTGATATAACCACAGCCTAGGAGAACTGTTCCTCTGAAATCAGCATACTAATGCTACAGCAAAAAGTAGTAAAATTGAGACTGGATTTGCACCCCAAAAAATCCCTATTAATATTTAAATCAACAAAGAAAGAAGAAAAAAAAAATCACTAAAGCACACACCCATCCAAACTCTTCAGACACAATGATTACAGCTGCTATTGAAATTATGCCACAGACCTAGAAATGCTCATTGCAAATTAGCTGTCAGTCACAGGCACATTCTGTTCTCATGACTTACATATTATAAACGCTTTGAACTCACAGAAAGGTCAATAAAACTAGTTCCATACACCAACCAAAGTAAGACCAAAAACTAAACAAAAACTATTCTGTAAAACACTGAATCAAATCAGACCAGAACTGCTAAGTCGATATTATGTGTCACCACAATTCTTTTCCCTCCGGAAATACTGAGATGCATTACTGCGTCTTACTAGTAGAAATCAGGATTTGATCAGATTTGTGATATGGAACATCACTCACTGTCTATTCAAATTAAGTTGCCAAGATCAGAAATACTGTGACTCTAAGCTTGACAAAATTGATTTTTTTTTCATATTGCACACAATATTCCTACATCTCCCTTGAAACTGTTATGTTGTCTGAAATAATACCTGCTATGTCTAGTAAGAAAGTCTAACCATTAAATGATTTTGTATAATATGTGACTGCTTTTCTTTACACTTCTGACAGATACAATTGTGGGTTTTTTTTCCATTTTTCTGTGAAAATGGTATTTGAGAGATATTTATACGACTACTACTTGCAGCCAGCCCTTAAAGCAGGTCTGAATGGATCAGAGAAATACCCAAAATCTCTGAATAATATTTACAACAGTTTCACTATGCCCACAAGCACCAAAGGCCTAAGGTAATATCATGAAAATACTGAGATAAACATGAACACTGTATTAATGTCTAAATGCTGTAGAAGTTGCAAAGTTTATACAATAAATCATATTTATGTGGTTTGATGACTTTTCAAAGAAACTATTTGAAACTGTGGAATAAAGGCAATAGAGCAAAGGGTTACAGATTAAAGAACATAGAGCAAGTAAAATGTTCCAAGGTAAAGGGATTTATCACCTGGACTTTAACTCTGCATACCCGTTATAACTTTTAGACATGAAGCCACTCATAACTCTGATTTTTTATGAAGAATTCAGAAGCAGGACATTTAATGAAGACTTAATTCCTCCAAGATCAGTTTGGAGGGAAGTGGTACAGGCAAAGTCATGCAATGCCAATGAAACCAAATGAGTTGCTCAAAACAGGAGAGCAAGGTCAGAATGTTCAGCTCTTCATATTAATAGAAAAGTAGGAAGCAGAGTAATAAGGAATAACCTTTACTTTAAGAGCAATAAGAAAGCATTTAAATTCTGGAAGGCAGATATCACATTGCATGTTGTCAATACATTGCAGTACAAGATCAGTGACTACCAAATTAATTTCATTTTCACTCTTGTACCATAAATCATAAAGAACTTGACAGCAACACAATGATCTGGTCTATAGCCTTCATTTGAATTAAACTGAATTCTTTTAATACTTACTGCTTTCTTTGGGAATGGCAAGACTTCTTTGGTTTGTGGTTGGGTTTTTTTTTAATTTCCAGTGAAATAAAAATCTGATTTCTGTGACTTGACAGTGTTTCCCTCAGTTGACACACATGGCATTTGGCTACTCCGATATACTAGCACACTGCTTAGCAGCAAAAGTTTTAGTTCAATAAATATAAGTTTATTTTAGAAAATTCTTCTAAAATTAGTGTGCAATTTTTTAAAAAATACCAACTTGTTTGCTTAATGAAAAGATGAGATTTTTATGTCAGATTTCAATGATAAAAATCCTTGAACTGTCAGGACCTAATTGAGCTCACAGACAAAAATTATGTACTCTAAGGCTATGAAATATGTTTATACACAGAAAAGGATGAATACAGTACTAAATGTCTGCAACTTTGCAGAGTTTTTTTGTTTTTCAATGTCTTTATCAGGCAAGAGTCAGTGTGTCCATGGCTATAAAGCCACCTGTATTAGTGTGACCTTCATCCAAAAAAAAAGGCCACACAGAGCTTCTACTGTGTCCATAAAATTGCAGGCAAAGAACTATTAGAATTTTGTTTTATACTGTAATACCTTTGACCAAGATTCTGTATTCATTCTACCTGTTAGGTATCTGATGAACTGAGGAAAAAGAGAGCAAAAAAAAAAAAAGTAGAGAAAGGAAAAAAAAAAAAAAAGATAATTTCCAGCAGCAACAAGTGTTTTGGAATAGCAGAGTTCTCATAGCTGTTGGTATTTTATTTACTCTCTTCATTGACCAACAGAGAAACAACAGACTTGAAGATACAGAGCAACGTCAACTGGTTTAAATCCACCGGTAAACTTTCAAAACAGGCAAAAAAAAAAAAAAAATCAGTCTGTAAACCATGTGTGTTTCTTTCTTAGTTTACAGATTATTCATACACAGTTGTAGATTTTAAAGACTGTGTCCTTCATTCTTCTTTTTTCTCCTTCCTGAATTTCTTTTCTTTGGTTCTTCTCCTTAGTTCCATCTTCTTTTGTACAACATTTGCTGTAGATGCCTGTTATATTGTTATCTCCTGTTTTCCCCTATATGCCTGATCCTCTCAGCACACAAAATGCCAAGTGTCACCACAAAAAGCCAATACTAAACCATCCCCAGTGTCAGCACAGTATCATCTTTCTTGCATTATACTTGGTTTGCACATTTTTAGAGACTTGTGGACATTGAAACAATTCTTTAACCTAATTTTGGGTTTACGCAAACTCCACATTAATTGAATTATTCTGGGTTATTTCTAAGATTCTTCACTTTTTTTTTATTTGCCCATTCTCTCTCAGATAATACAATATGTCTTTATAATTTATTTTGACCTTTTGGCATTCTTAGTTTTATTATCATTTTAATAATGCCATTAGCCATTCCATAACCTTTCCAGTTGCCTAGTTTTCTCTATACATTGCTCACACCAGCCACCAGTGATTACTTATTGCACTTCTGTATTCATTCTGTCTTCACAACAAAGGCATTTATAGCCATGTTGAACCAATGATTCCTCCTCAGACACTCACTTAACCTCTGTCCTTTCCAGCCATGACTTCCTCCCACTCAATGTCTGGCATAAAGTGTGGTGCCAAAATGTAACAGTTTATATTCATTTTGGTTCACCACACTTACAAAACACTACTCACATTTAGGATGACAGAGGTAGGAAAAAAAACCTCACAACCCCCCCCCATTAAGTAGTCTCTTTGTTATGTTCAGTGCAGGGGCATGACTTACATGAAGTCATATTTTACTCTTAGTTACATGGTAAATTCAACACAATTCTTACGACTAACGTGGGTTCACAGGCAGGTTAAAAACTTCAACACACTCCGGACCCAAGAGTTCTGTCCAGCCTTCACTTTGTCCAGAGTTAGACTCGCTGGAATAAAAGGGATTCTGACTATAGGTAAGAATTAAGTTTGGGAAATTTATCAGTTTACATCTTCCAGACATCCTTTAGGTTATTATTTTGTTTGTCTACATAAACCTTTTCAACTGCATATTGTTAAAAGCATTCAGTAACTACGCCAGCTATGGTCTGGCTTCTGAGAGACCACCTGACATCATCCCGTGCCCTGGCACATGTAAGATTAAAAGGGTTGCATCATGTATACACTAAGAAGCAGTTGGTTACTTTCCACCCCCATCTCCAATGTTTTACTCCTGCATCCCTGCCTTCAATATCTTTAATAGCAGATATTGCAGAAGTTGATGCTTTGGTATAATTTTCAAATACTGCTAATATTCAATGCAATTCTTTACCAGGCTGCAGAACACCATTCCAGTGGAAAACACAGTGAGTATGAACGTACCTAATGTGATTCTTTCAAACACAGAATCACATGCTTGAGATTTTCTAAAGGATTCAAATGGCCAGAAACACAAACATCTGCTTTCAAACAAATATTTATTTCTAAGGCTTTTTTTTTCTTAATTGTATTCATGTATTAGGGCTTTATGCAGTAAAACAGAGATGTACGTCCTCTATGGGGGCATACTGAGTAAGTTTGAGACCTATGGCTGAGACCTAGCTCCCTCCAGCTAAATGTGGCTTAAATCAGAAAGTCTATAAAAGTTATTAGGAATGGACAAAAAAAACCTTTACGATTTATATTAGTATTATTAAAACCTATTTCCCTAATGGAACAAGTTAAACATGGCAGGATTCAATTCTAACATTGTAAATGTGTAAATGGACATTTTTTTCTTTAAATTATAGTAACTTTTTCCATATATCCTGCAAACTCCTCCCATACAGGTGGTAGCGTCTTGCTGTAGGTAACAAGAGGAAACAACTGCACCAAAGCATTCACTGGCAAGAAAGACAAACAGGAAAACCGGTCGGTTCTTTCTGCAATGGTGAACAAGGGAAATTCAGCAGTAAAAGGTAAGCTGAATGGAATGCTATCACTTGCACTTTTGTTTTTCTCTTCCCCTCCCTTTTTTTGGTTTTATAAACACATTTTTATTTAAAAAGGACAAAAAAACCCCCACCAAAAACAGAAATTATAAGCAGATTGCCTCTTGTTCTAGGTCTTTCACGGATGACTACCCTTTGCTGAATTTGAACAGGAAAACAAAAGAAAAAACTTGAAAGGTTTTAATTAAAAGTCTCTGTTTCCCTGCAGAATGCAAAAGGAAGATTTGAATGCGTATCTTTAAAATCAGTTTTTCTAAGCCAGGCATAGCCAGAGAAGTAAAGCAATGCTCTAGTTACTAAATGAACCCGATCCCTAAATAAAACACATTGCAAGTGGCCACACCAAAACCTGTTTATATTGGTCACAGCACTGCCTTTAACTCAACTACTAAACCAGGTTAAACAAACCTACATCACATTTGACCGATGTTTGTAAATACCTCTAACATGCGCCACTTCAAATGCATATGGTTTAAAAAAGTTCTCTTCCAAACATGTCAGAAACAATTAAATATACATTTTATACTTAACATAAAATAGGATGGCAGACATAATCCAGTACATCAGTCCCTACAAGAGTCAAAGGGCATACCTTCAGTTCAGAAACTTCCTTGCTCCACTGCTGAATTCTTTGTTTTTAAAAGGACATAAAGACAGATAATTAGATACTTAATGCAAATTATATACTTAATAACAGATTATATCACTCTTTTACACCTTCTATATGGAGACCTGCCATTCTTCATGTTAAAACACAACTCTGAGTCAAGTAAAACTTTACTTTCTTTGCTCTATCTTCAAAGTCTCTGCATTTCAGCCTATTTAACACGAATTGCAGATCTTTCACTATGTGTCTCTATTAATAGTGGTTTAACCTAGTAAATTAGCTCTCTGAGTTTAATGCTGCCCTCCACCTTCTAAATCAAGACATTGCACTAGTGCAGTCACATGCAACAACTGGTTTTTCAAAATGCAGCATGCCAGATATCTTAGTTGCCTAAAATCATAAGAACACCAGCATTCAACGTTTACTATTTGCAAAATGTTCTCCGTTCTCTCAGTTTCTGCTCACATTTTCCTAACAAACACTTTAAAATAAAAATCCAAAATTCTTCAGGAAGTCAGAAGTAGGGTAGCCCACAATTCCTACTCTGCTACAGCACCAACCAGACAGTGCATGGCTTTCTCTTAAAACACTATGGAAATTAAACATTTGGCAGTGCTGATGTTCAGTAAAGGGTTTGTTCCCAGATTGGTAACTGTTGTCTGCCCATCCAATCCCATCCTCTGTGCTCCAAAACCTCTCTTAAGTCACACATGTGTACCTCCAGTTAATTCCAAGTCCACAAGAGTAACAATTTAGGAGTCCTCTGGCTCTGGCAAATCAGTCACATAGCAGAGGGAAAGTTTCCACCTGGGCTGCACATTTATTTTGTGCATTACTTCACCAGCCCTGCCTGTCCTTCACCCACATTGTACTTTTGTACTGCTCTGATTAACGTTCACCCTCTGGATGTTTTCATTTTAAGATGATGTTCTAATCTGAAAACCATTTACTTCTGAATACACACTGCTGAATTACAGTGCAGGAGAAGTGCAGATCAGCTTCTCCTCTAAACATTTCTTCAGGCTAAAACACTTCCATATAAATGTTCCGCAGTTCAAACATTTATTACCAGGTTTTAGCGTAAAATTAAATTACCATCATGGATACATTATGTTTATTAATAAAGTGTCACAAAAATATTAGTGAAAGTTAAACAGGTAACACAAGGATACCAGGGAACATAAACCCTCAAGTTCCAGTAGCAATGTTTGCTTTGCCAGGTTACACATCCCATAAGTTTGATTGAATGCATTGCACATTATGTATCAAACTACACAGTCAGGAAGAAAATTAACTTCTGAGCCCTGGGTTGGGATTTCAATTTTGCATTAACATTAAGTGAACAGTGGAAAAGTGAGAATCCTATTTGCTTGAACTTCTGGTATTTACAGAGGTTCATGAAGACAGCTTTGAACAGGTGACAGACACAAATGTCACTGAATCAGTCTCTGAAATATGAATAAAGGAGTCAGAGTCACAGGGAAGCCAGGAGTTAACCCAAGCTCTTTCCCTCTCAAAGTAGCCAAAGGGTCCTGTCTTTTCTCTGGAACATGAAGGTTGTTGTGGCATCTTTATTCCCTACTGTCACATGGGAAAGAAGCTCCAAGTCTTCCAGATGGAAGGCAGCAGAAATAGCTTCATAAGCAATTTAAATCCAGGTTGCTTTCTGTAGATTTTAATCTTGATTCTTTACTCGCCCTCACACCTGACATCTCTTCACATAGACTTGAATGTTTAATGTCATTATACCTGGAGTTCTCACCTTCAGTTCAGCAGCCATTATTTCCTTAGCTCTCTTTTTTTGTGTCCTATTTGTCCACAGGAAACATGTTTGTTTTGTTAACAAACAAAACCCCCACAAACAACTAAACAAACTCCAAAACACTCAATTTCAAGAAGCACTCCTGTTGCTGAATCTTAAACAAATAAAGTCTCTGAGCAGAAAATACAAGCTTAAGATTTTTTGCTATAATGGAAAAAGCTCTTAAGATTGGAAAAGGCCTTGAAAACATTTAGAATTTGGACAAACATGTCTCCCATTTTAAGAGCTTCCGGGCCCCAAACTAGTATGGGGCCAGACTTCTCATTTTTAGAAGAAATAAGTCATACTATGCTCTTATCATCTCTTTTCAGGAAAACTCAACACCTTCAGAACCCATTTAGCTTATAGTTGTTAAATTCTTGAGATGTAAAAGGAATGTAAAATAAATTACAGTGTTGCTTGTGAGCTGTTTCTAGACTGAAACATTCAATTGGTTACACAGATAAAACACCTACATTCTTACTTCATCACACTCTTGGATTTTTTCCTGCCATCCTAGTAGATATTTTCCACATTAACCTTCCTGTTAAGGAAGCCAGTATGGCATCAGACCTAATAATATTGCTCAGTACCAAGACAGTCAGAGCACAAATACATATGATGCAAAGACATAAGGTTATCTCAGACTTGTAAAGAGAAAAAGCTAAGGAATGATCTCATTACAGACTGCAACAACTTGAAAGGGAGTTAACACAAACTCTTCTCAGTAACAGATGGCATGAGAAAATAGCCACAAACTATGTCTTGAGAGATTCAGGCAGAATTCTATCCACTACAAGCCTGTGAGGCACTGAAACAGGCTGCCTTGGAGGGGCTGAGGTATCTCCATCCTCAGAGGCTTCCTAGACTCTGCCATCCAAGACCATAGCTGTTGACCTGACAGAACCTTAGCAATGATCCTGCCCTGAGCAGGAGGCTGGATGAAGTAGATGACCTCCTGGCAACTCTTCTAAACACCTTTTTAATATTTCTCTGATATCTGTGTCTCTGAAACTAAGACGTATTTCAGGACCAAATTTTAATAAAGATTCCAAGTGAAAAGTAGGTTCTGATGCAGCTGGTTCATAACCAACACTAACAATGTCACCCTTTCCCATCACTCATAAGTTTTGGGTGAATTAACTTGAAACAGGTTAATTCAATACGTTTTTGTTGAAATCAATGAAGTCTAAAGAGGCACTAATTAAAGGATTAGTGGTCAAAATCTACCTGTAACATTCCAAGATAAACAATCCATATAGGCTATTAATTCCTACCTTTCCCTAGCTTTTCTTTTCAGAAAGCATGGCATATAAATGTTGACACCCAATTTTAGGAACTAAGTTTCAGCTACTCTAAACAGAAACTTTCCTGTAGATTTAAAACTTTGGGGGTAGGCTTTTATTTGGTTTAAAAACAGGACCATAGAGCAATTCCAGTTTTTTCCCTGGAGTGTAACTAAAATCAATTGTCAGGCTCTCGAGGAAGGATGATGTTGACTGCCCCTACTTGTCTAATGCAACAAGGCACAAACCACATTGCAGCACAGCACTCATCGATTTGTGCTCGTGCTAACAGACAACCAGCAATCAGTCTGCATGTCTTAATTACCCTTCGGGGCCTCTGCCAACCCAACAGCTGGAAATAAAGTTCCAGCCTGAGAGACACATCGAGGAATAGCAGCTAGGCAGGAAAAACTAATCCACAGATGCAAGGGCCAAATGTCACAGAGTAAAACTCGGAGATTTCATCACCACATTACGCAGAAGATAGTATCTACACGCAGTGCAGAGAGCCCTTAACCCCAGCGTATCCTTCATAGAGCTCAACCGCCGATTAAAAGCAGAACACGAACATGAGACATGCATTTCACCACAACACCTTCTGCTCCAAACCAAACCAAGGACACCAAGAACAGACATACTGGCCGCTTGCTGCGGTCTGGGGCCGGACATATCCCCCGAGGGACCCGCAGCAGCTGCCCGGAAGGTCGCGGTGAGCCTATCCGTGCGGGAGCGGGGCAGTGCGGGACACCGAAGGAACATCGCCACCTGCCGAGCTTTATCCGAAACGCCGTCCTAAACCCCCCACCGAGCTTATAACCCACCCAGCAGGGTGGGAGCAGGGATTGATGCCCCCACGACACTCTCCTCCTCCAGCGCAGCTCCCGGGCTGTACCCGCTCCGCCCCGACGGGGCACCCTTCGGGTGATTTTGGGCGACCCCCGGGCTGGGGAATGCCCCGAGCCCCCGGAGAGGGGTCCCGATGAGGAGAAGGGATCCCGGAGCAGTGGGAGAAAGGCAGGCGCTGTCCCTGTGCCCCCGGACACCCGCGGAGCGCAGGATGCTTCTCCCCGCTCCTCCTGCTCCTCCTGGTCTCCGAAGCCGAACAGGAGGGCTCGCAAATCGCTCCCGAGAAGTTAAAGCGTGCGAAAAATCAGGAAATTAATTAACAGGGTCCTCAGGCTGTTTTCACAAACAACTCAGACTGGGGGAGGGGGGAAGTAAAGCAACGTGTGGGTCTCCTGCCTTGGAACATCCTCCGTCTCGCTGCTTCAGCAAAAGGCACCACAGCACTGACGCCTTTTAAAAGCATAATTTTACATCGTAGAGAATAGTCTTCTACACGGGCAATCACTTCACAGTGAATATTTTCAGATTCACCCCCCCCCCCCCCACATACCTCGCACAAAACACCCCCC
>VXAY01002226.1:318426-341562 GCA_013399855.1 Oxyruncus cristatus
CCCCGTCAGATATCTAGACTAAACTACCGACCAAAACAATTTAGACCATAAATATAATGCACAATCCACAGCAAAGCTATCAGGAGAAAACATTTATGGGCATTTTTTACGTGGAGACTGTAGTTACTTGTCTTGTGGGCTTGATGTGATAAAAAGTCTTAAAATAGACTGCAGTCGACTGTGATAAATAATGTTGCATTCCATGACCGGTATTGTATTTACTTTGTTCTGTTCTGGTATTCAAATCAATTCAGCACAAAAGAATAAACTTATCAAGTAAGCGTTTCTTTACAGAAGGAAAAATACCTGATGGCAATGAGGCCATTTGAGAGAACTTCTCACAAATGGCCTGCCTTTACACTGACAGAAATAAAATTCTGCCCATGAGGAGAATAATGTTGTTCCTAAGCTTTGGAAGCTAAAAGGGAAAATTGGAAGCTGAAGTATTTAAAGTTGAAAGTGCAGATAAGATCTTCATTTAACTCTCGGAAGAGAAGCCAAAACTTGCCCTCTTTCTTTTTTTTTTTTTTTTTGGTGGTTTTTGTTTAGTTTTGGTTTTGGTTTTGTTTTGGGGTTTTTTTTTGTTTTGTTGGGGTTTGTTGTTGTGTTTTTTTTTTTTTGTTTGTTTGGTTTGGTTTTCTTTAAACCACGGCAGACTGATATCCAACCTTCAGCAACTCTATTACCAGTAAATAAAAGGACTGATGAGGCTAATAAAATACAGAGAGGCTGTCTGTATTTTTCATTATAAAATATGGAACAAGGACATTGCCCTTATTGTACTCTGTTGTTGTTCCAATTATTTTTTTAATAGAAATCTCATAATTTGATGTAACAGTAAAAAGTGTGGGGGGGTGAATTTTCTCCCTCCTGTAAAATCTTCACTGAAAAGAAACTAACACACTTTTTTACTTTAGATCAAAAGTTTTTTAAAAAATGTATCAAAACAGTACAGTTATGGTCACATTGATTTTTCAACTGAATGCAATACAGACTACAATTACCAAAAGACATCTTAAGAATATCACATTTTAAAAAGACATTTCCTTCTGGTAACAATTCCTAACAAGACCAGGCATACATAAAATTCTGAAGTAAAATAAATAATCTTTTTATCTCATAGCTTTAAGTAATGCTCATCAGAAAGATGGGGGAAAAGTACAGTATAAATAATTTTCTTTGTTCAGATTTTGTATAAAAGCAGCACCCACTGACTAAAGAAACCACCACTACATCTGATTCAAGGCTCTGAGTGTAAATGAAGAGATTTTAGTTCAACAATTAGGCAGATTTTTAAGTGTCTCTCTCCAGAGCAAAATCATTCACTTTACAGTAATACATTCAAATAGTTTCATTATAGTAGGAAGAAAACAAAAATGTGAAAAAATGAGAAACAGTGTGTGCTTGATTACAGAAAACTGAAGGTGAAGAGGAAAAACTCATAAAAGCTTTACCAAAAGTGCTTGTTTTTCGACATCATCTCTTTATTTTGAAAAAAAAGGAGAAAAAAGTCAAACAAAAATACTTTCTGTGCACCTCAAAAGCACATACTGTAGTGAATAAAAAAGAGTTTATTAACAAAAAAATTTACTTTCCCAATCAGCCACTCAGTGTAAGACGAAACAAAGTCTATGATTCACAAAACCAGAATCCCAAGTGGTTCGTTTGACTTTCCATCGTCAAAATAGTCTGTGCTTGCATTTCAGACGTGATACACAAGTTGTGAAAGGCAGGGCAACAGGAGAAAATACATGAAGTTAAGGAGACCAGAGCTCAGGCAAAACATAGATAAATCTTGATTTTAACAGAACACATTGTTTTAAGAAGTACTAAGGAAATTCCACTGCTAATGAATAGGAAAAAGAAAGTGTATAATAACACAACATGCTTGTTTTCATTTTTAAAGCAAGAGCTTAATTTTATTTTACAAAGATATCTTTCAGTTTCATTCTTTTGTCTCGTGCCAATCGTTTGATATCATTTGCTTTACTTTGAAACTCATTTTCACAACCACACAGTGATTTCAGTAACACTGCTCACTTTTAATACAGCACCACTTAGAAGCTGACAAGTTCGTTGTCAGCCAAGAAATGAACACAGCCTGAGATGTCAGTCTGCATCAAAGGAAAACTAAAATTAGGTGTTACAAAAGTTTTTGTATTTGTTGGCCAGTTTTAAGTTTTCTTGACAGCTCAGCTGTCCTAAGATCCTGCAGTGGTGTGAAAATATGAGGCACGTACAGGGAAGAGAAACTTGGAGTGTGCCCAGAGGGCAAGACTGAAGCAGGATAGTAGGAAAACCATTGGCGTTAAGGACCTATTGAAAAAAATACAAAACCTTCCATCACAGGATGCAATTAATAGCAAGACACAAAGGTGCAGGAAAACAAACGTCATTATTTCCACCACTCATGGAAATATTTATTAATCTTCAAAATGTCTATTTAAACAGAGAATTATCATTCCCTGTGGCCTGAGTGACTGATTCTTGAATGTCATTTATTTGAGGGCACCTTAATCAGAGGCAGGATACAACTCCTCACAAGCCCTCCTCTACCTTCATCTAGTCACAAGGGATATCCAAATGCTTATTTAAGTCAGACTCTTCTGCAGTCACTGTGTCCATGATATCTGACAAAAAAAAAGCCCAAAAGTTTCTACAGTGCCACACATTATCCAGCTATTGAAACCAGAACAAATGAAGCCAAGGAGACTGCCAGTATCCTGGGTAGGCAGTAACACAGTCTAATGTGACAAACTACTTTCAGGCTTTTGAAATATAAGAAAGGAGGCATTTCCCTCACTTTCACTTGGATTTTTTTGATTCTAGCCCAATGTTGGTTTATGGAAAAACTCTCAATCTCAGTCATGGAGGCTTTAGCCTTCCTAGCACTGCACAAACTATTACAGGAGCAGGGAATCTCGTCCTTCTCTAATTCTTATGAATCAGTTTCCATTACCAAAATCATCATCATAATCAAATGATTATGAGAGTGACCACTAAGAAAAGACAAAGTTATTCACACTAGATTTCAAAGTACTTCAGTATACAGTCAGCAGCTCAAGGACACACCCAAAAGTTTAAGGTACTGAGTATGTCCAGCACTCAAAGAAATCTGATGTTTCCGAAGAAACTCAGAGATCAAAAAAACTGTGGAGATCAAAAACAGTATCTTTATTTCCCAATCAGTCTTTTAAATTTTGCCAGCAGTTTACTAACTTCAGTCATGTACTGAACATGTTGTGGTTGGGTATTTTTTTTGTTAGGGTTGGCTTTGTTTTGGTTAGGGACTTTGACCTGTTTGGTTTCTATTTTATCAATTATCTATTACATGACAGTAAGAAAACACCAGAGCATTCTCTTCTCTAGCTACAAACAAAACAAGATGAGCATGATTTCTCTTTTATTTTTCTACTATGTAAAAAAAAGTGCTACAAAATTTCAGGTCCGTAAATTTGACTAATAAACACATAAAGACTGATTCACAAGTCAGGTGACTGCAGAACGATAGACTGTGATTATCTGTCAAATGTATTTTTTTATGTTATATATTTTATATTACATATTACATTACCTCACAAATGTTTTGGGTTTCTTTTCAAACTTCCCAAAGAATGTGGCGAAGGAGTCAGACACATCTTTCCTACTAAAAACCAATACTGAAACCAACACAACTCCTCACATGAATATGCAGAACAGGATTCAGACTGTACGCTTTCTGCCCTGTATGAATTATCCATCACATTTCCTTTGTACGTTATTAAAGCGACTTGCTTTATCCTCCCAACCCCCCATCTGTGCTGTAATTTATGGGAATTACGGTTAATGATCATTTGCGTTATGCTTAATCAGCATATCAATAATATGCTCTGCACAGACTAAGTAGCTCTTCTTTCTTCCCCCTCTAATGAAACCTATAGAAATGGAGTTGGTATTTGACTGATTGGCATTACAAAAAGGTTGTCTAGGCAGGTGCTGGGGATGGTAGGACAGGATAGAGGCCTTGTGCCTGCTGCCAATCAATAAAACCCTCTATTAGATTTTTTAATTCTGTTGCCTTGTTATCTAGAGGGGCTGATGCTTTGTACTTCAGGGGTTTTAAGGAGCTTGACCAGATCAGTGTTACTGAGGTCAAGGCTGTGGCTGTGTGGGATGGTTCAAGGAGAGATGACATTCTTATAGGATGATATTACTAACCATGGTCTAAAACACAGGGCTCTCATGTGGGACACAGAAACCTTTGAATACAAATGAGCTACAAATCTTAACATTAATATTCAGGAATTTATGGAGAGCTGTTATTATATATGCCCATGTTGAGGCTGACTTAAAAGAATAAAGAAGAACCATTGAATGCTGAAAATGGCAACCAATCAATTTGGGTCATTTTGCCAGAAATAAATTAATAGCACGTATTGATAGGATAAAATTATTAACCTAGTAAGAGGTTTAATAAACACTTCAGCTAAATTATTTTTTTAAAATTCTGTCACTCACCAGCCTTGCTATACAGACATTTATGAGAACACTGCTGCATGTTTGAGAGGAACTGGCACAACACCAATATTCTCATTTGTGAGTCACAGCCTCAAGTGCAGCTCTATTAGCTTTACCTTGTAAATCACCACCATGCTATTAGCAATCTTTCAATATGATGTGACATCTTTATTATAATGTTTTTCCACTGAAGTTTAAGTTCATATTTTAGTTAGTTCTGAGACAGACACAGGCATATTTACCAGGTTTAATTAATTGACTATAAATAAAGGGCTGTAGAAAGAAGGCGTCCCTTTCACACAACGTTCAAGTTGTCACCATTTTACAGCAAAATGCCAATTTGGACAGGATAAACATTACTATTTCTATGCTTTACATTTATATTTTAATATGTAAGCTTAAAATTTCACAGTATTTTGCAGACTACAGTTTAGAGACTCAGTTCTCTTACAAAAAGAGTGACAGCATATGACCTATGTTAATTTACTAGTAGTCATTTATTAACTAAGAATTTCCTTAACTTGTAAGAACATCAGTACAATTCCATGATTTACTCTGGCTTCAATATCTGTGGATACTGCAGTAAACAGGAACAACATGTACAGATGCACACAAACAAGTTGTACTGGATTTACCTGACAAAAAACTTGCAGGAGGTGAAAAAAAAAAATTACTTTGACAGATCTGGGGGCCCTTTTTGGTGGGGTAATACAGCCCATCTGTTTTTCTTATAGCCCCCAAGATACCCTGTATCATTCCCTACCAACTGCTTTAGGCATCCAAGGCAAGAGAGACACAGCTGCAGGGAGGGGAGCAGCAGCTCTGCACAGCTGCAAGGAGTTGAGCAGAGCAGAAGAGTCGAGCAGAGGAGGGGGCAAGGCAGCTGGGAGACAAAGGGGGGGGAAGGCTTTGCAAGGTAAAAAACAAAGGAAACAAGAAAAAAATACAAGTGAAGACAAAACAAAGCAAAACAAAAATAAAACCTGATGAGCCAGAAATTCCTGGAGAGTTCCCTCTTGGACATCCTGTTTAGAGATGTTTCTTATTGGGAAAAGTCAGCAGGAAAAGCCCCTGGAAGGAAACGTGAACCCTCTTCCCACTTCTTCCCCACGAGAATGGAACAATTTTATTCAGAGACACAGAAAGAGATCCATGTGTAAACTCAAAAAATAAACCAAACCTTCATCTTAAATACTGCTAAACACCTGCATAACACTTCGTATCAAGAAGGCACAACTTCAGTATTAAGAACTGAATCCCACAAGGCAGAGATGCCACGGTACTGTTAACACCAATCTCTGTAAAAGTGAAAAGGTGAATTAAGAGATGACCAAAGCAACAAAAAAGCCCAAAATTTGCATGTTCATAACCCTCCAGACAAACCAATGAGCAAAGACCTAACAACACCAACATGGCTGGTTTGTAAAAAGGACAGTTGTTGGATTCTTGACTAGTGACAGTTTTCCCCAAGGATTTAGAAGTGGCAGCACTCTGGGAGAGGTTTACTCATTGGGTGGCAGACACAGGCAGACAGAGATGCATGAAAACTTAGAGGAGTTGTCATCCTAAGGGGGAAAACTAAAATAAGGCTGTCATAGAGATATCAGCACCACTAGACAGATAAGCACTAATATTAAGATGTGTTTTTTTTTAAAGAGACTGCTGGCAAAAGTTTTGTACAAATGATGGAGTTAGTTCAAAAGCACAAATGTTCTAAGACTCCACTCTTGTATCTTCAAACAGAATGTCCAGTTCCATGAGCTCTAGATACAAGGTAAACAAAAAAAAAAAAAAAACAACACAAAACCAATGCTCTAGAACACCATTTAGACATTTACTTATGACTTAAAATATTATTAAAGTAACTGAACAATTCAGCAACAATTCAGCACAAAAGTTACTAAATAAGTACTTACATCACCCACATGTCCACACATTTTTCACCTTCTGCTACTGCCATCTGAATAAATTAGCATATAATACAATGAAGCAGACCCATTATATCTTTTAGAAATAAACTTTACAGTAGAGCAAGAAATAGTACCTAAAGAGAGCTTTTTGTTGTTGTTCAAGCACCTCTTGCTCTCATTTTGCTCCACTAAGAGCGAGCTCTTCCTGGAGTTTACAGTGCGGGTGATGTATGTTGTAAAGAGAAGGCACCATGGCTATGTGACCTATGTATTGCAAGTTTAGAGACTATTTTTGAAGCTCCAAAGAAGCAGCATTACTGCACAGTGTCCTCTGAAGAGGAAACAATGGTTAAATAGCACACTGGTCTGTAGCAGCACTTTTCCATTTCACAGTCTGGTGAACTCACCCCATGTGATGGGTAGGAGATCCAGCCCAGCTCCCCTTGAATTGTTTTTGAATCCAGAAGATTAACTACAAAAGAAGACAAAATGAAGCGCAGTGAGTTTCCTTTGCCTCTGTCCAGTTAACCTCAGTTACCCAAACCAAGAGATGTGTTTATTTGAGGACCCTGTGAGCATTGATTTGTTCAGGTGGCCTGGCAGTCGGCTACAAAGGAGAAAAAGACAGACAAATGAAAAGGATTGTCTTGTTTATCTTAAAACACAGTATGAACAGCAGATGGGGAACTTCTGAAAACAAAAAAGTGACAAAAAACAAACAATGGATTGCTGGCTAAATTAATTACAGCAGGGGGTGGCAACTGAACTCTTCTATCAGCTGCACAAACTGCAGCCTTTTCCCCTTGTATGCTTGAAATTTGGGTCAATGCATCTAAACTACACTGGTGAGATCCGAATATTTCAATCATTATTTGATTAAAGGCCTGTATTTGGCATATATAATTTTTCTGAGAATACAGGACTAAATAATGAATGCTGATTAAAGTCTTTCCTGCAGTTCTTTCTTCCTTCTGGTCTAATTTGTTCTCAAATTATCTTGCAATAGTGTTTTCTAAATGTCATGTGTAACACATTAGATATAAAAGTAATTATTTACAACATTACAAGTTCAGACAAACCTACTTTTAAAGAGGGCCATCAATGAATTGCTAATTTTGCTGTTACCTCTTTTTTTTTTTTTTTTTGAGCTCTGGAACAGTTTTCAGCATAAGAAAGATTTTATTTGTAAACAGTCTGACAGACATTTTCCAGTCAATCAAACCACAGTGTGTTTATACACATTTTAAAATAAATATAGGGTTCATACCCATTTTAAAATAAATACATACATCCAAAATAAATAAAGGATATTCTTCTTTGTCACTTACTTATTTGTTTTTTTATAGGCAAAAAAGTCAATTCTGTTCCTTCTCTTGGCTATATAGTCTCCAAGTGCTTAATCACACCAACTAACCATTCTAACTAACCATTCCTTTATCAACATGAAGCAGAACAGGTGAATTGATACAAAGTACTATACAAAAAAAATAGCCTCTATACAAATACAAACCAATGAACTAATAGTACACAGCATGAAAATGCTGTTTGCAGCTGTGCCAATCTGTGCACCTTCAATATTTATTATCTCTGATCTGGGCTTACTTTTGTTGGGTGTGTTCCCTCTCCTCCACATCCCCCTTATTTTTTTTTCCCTTCAATATGGAAACTAGTGATAATGAGAAATGAAATAAATCTCATCTTACGTTAAGGAATTTAACACCTGAGAACAATGGATCTGTTAGAGGTGGCCACTGTAGCAGTCTGAGCAGCTTCAGCTTCTCTTTGAAAGCCTGCAGGGTTGTCACTGCTCCCAGAACCAGATGGCCTGGTTGATACTCCCAAGAAAATAGAAGAATAGGATACAAAAAAAAAAAAAAAAAAAGGAAATTATCTAAGTTATCTAACTTATCTGCTAAGTTAAGCTATTTGTATTATTTCATCCTTATCCTTTTAACTGCTGTTTAATTTTTGGAAATCACTTAAAAAAAAGAGCTATGAAAGCATTATTTTTACTGTTAATTAGGATGTACAGGAGGAGACACAATAGGGAAAACAGGTGTACAGTATTAGAAATAACACCATGTTACAACCAACCATAAATATACATATTTTCTACTTGTGTGCACGCATTTTTGTTGTGTACATGTGTAAATGCAGTGCTATACTATATGAATGAGCTGCTCTGCCATCTATGCAGGGGGAAATGTTTCCCCCTGCAGTTATACACCCCTTTAAAAGAAAACAACAGTACTACAAATTTTTACATACATCAATATACAAAATAACTCGACTAATCCTACAGAGAGAACACAATCCAGTAGTATAATTTCTTAGCTCTGAATTTATCAATAATTAAGTTCTCAATCACCTACATAAAGAAAAATCAGTCAGTCCTTTATTGAGTGCAAAGGGCCCTATGCAGGCTATTCTGGAACAAGGTCTCCATCTCCAAAAAGGAAATACTAATAAAAATTCAAAAGAAAAATTGCACTTCTCAGGTTTGTGAGTACAAATTCCCACAGATTACAGATCTCCTGGGATAAGACAGATATGTTTGTTGTGCATCTGCAATACATGATGGTGAAGCAAGTATGACTTCTGAGGTAAATTACTTGGCAATAAGCTGCTAAGGCAAATCACGCAGGAGTAAACTTAAGTAATATATTTATTCCTTAAGAATGAGCTTCTTGAAAACATGATTGCAGCAACTCTGAAACTGATGAATTCAGTCCAAATTCATCGGTCACATCTGGAAAAAATAAACAGGCAACAGACTCACAACCTGGTGGTAGTTTCCCCCTCTAGACTTGCCAAGCAGTTCCAGCTTGCGCTTGAGGTGAAGACAATCAGCATTCAGCATCTCTCTCTGTGCCACCTCCATAACGGTCAGCTCCCTTCTGTGTCTCGGAGCAGACTTACCAGGTGAGCAAGAAGGAACTACAAAACTTGGAACCACTAGGCAAACTAGTTTTCCACGCTCAAAGACTTTTCACTACATTTTAGAAATCCTTAGAAGGCAAGTTTTCACACTGACAGTAGCTTCTAGTTCTGATGTATGTACTGTTCTTTATTAGTATCTAAAATGTAAAACATATTTCAGGTAGTAGCTTGATAAAAAAAAGGTCTTCCTTGCTCTGAAAAAAGCTTCTGTGACACTCATCTTCCTTGTGACTTCAAGGGAGAGCTGCACACCTTGATAGAGAGCAAATAACTAATGCACAACTTACAAGCTGCAAGAATGCTGGTCCCTAGACAAAAATGATAGGGAGAGGCAATAGTATATTGATTTTTTCATTGTATGTCCTAACATTGCACATTAATATGAAAACAGAAGAAGGAGAAACATTGAAGGAGAAACAGAATAGGAAGGGTTTGCATAGTATGTCCCAAAAACAAAGCTAATAACTTGTCTTTCTATTACTGCTTCCCAGAAGGGACTGAAGAGGCAGTTTTACAAGTCAGGCCACGTGAAAGGCAATCAGGATTTCCAGGCTCTTTCTGAAGTTTATGAGTTTCTCACACAACTATTTGCTCTCCCCTTCTACCTCCTTCTCCTTCAAAACTGTGTATCAGCTCCTACAGAAATCCCTCAGGTTTACCAGCTGGTTACTAAGGGTAACTCTTAAACCAGCTGAACAGTTTTATTGCTGATGATGATTCTTTCTGAGAGAATGCCTTGAAAAGGATTACTGGTTATGCTAAGGAGACACAGAGGAGCTCTCAAAAAACAACTTTAAATAAATAAAGTGCTGTCTAACAATCTCAGTGTCTTGCATTGGTTTCCATCTTGTAATTAGCTCACTTTAAAATTTACCGGGTTTAAAATATCTCAGTGCTATTACATTTGAGCAATCGTGACTTCTGATTCTGAAAATGGGTGACTTGGCCCTCCTGTACAACAGTCTTCTTGCTCACCCTACTGTACAACGCAGCTATTTCTGTCAAGTGGCAGCACACAGGCAAAATGCCAATTAAGAACATTTCTTCTTAAAATCAAATTTGTTCTCTTTTTAGAAAGCTCTCTCCTGCCTGATTCTTCTGGCCATGCACAGCTGCAAGAGAAAGCATTATCAGTTCCCTCAACGTGGATTTCTGCCCAGGGAGGGTAAAAACAAGTCTCTTTGCAGCAAGTGGAGCAGGGATGTGGATGCAAAATGCAAAGCTCCCTCATTCTCCTTCTCATGGTATCAAGCAGAAGATGAATGGGGGCTCGTGTGGAATTTGACAAACAGGCCACTCACACTACCTGAAACTGCTTCCAGATTTAAAAGTGAGGCTCACTAACAGCAGGTTTCATCAGGAGGAATGTCAGCGACAGAAAAAGAGCAGTAAAACAAGATTCCTGAATCCAATTTAAAAGCAGTAGCATTTCCAGAAACACTTGGAGTAAAAACTGCTACAATGAAGTGAACTCAGTGTAAACACCTTCTCCAAGAAACAAAAATAAACAAATGTTGTGCCACGTAGAACCACCCCCTAAAATCCCCTTCACTGTCTAAGAAATGAGGAGGAAAGCCTGCTAGGAGACATTATCTTGCAACTTGCAATATCTAAAGTACTATCTACAAACAACTTCACCACTGGAGAGCATTTCCAAACCACATTCTATACCAAGAAACTACAGAGCAATAGACAATGACATAAGATACATAAAATATTTTTTCTTCAACTAATTAACATTTCCCATTAGAAGTTAAAAAAACCCGAAGGCACAAGAAACCACCATCATTTCATCTTTTCCTGTTTGGCATCAAACTGTCAGCTTAGAAATGCACTAGTTAGTTATTACGAAAATGCCAACAAATGGGAAAAAATAAATTTGCTGTGCAACCTAAAAAATAAATTTAAAAAAATGGTGAGTGTCCATAATTGAAACGTGTCATATAATCCTGAGCAGCAAAGAAAATGCTCTGTGGCAGGAAGTCAGCAAAAACTTGGTTTTGGGGTGGCACAGAGTGGAGTCAGTGAAAACCCTGACGTACATTTTTGGAATGGTGAATCCTTCCCAGCAAAGGGGACTTACACCTGGATTTTCATCTACCTCTGGGTACAGATCTGAGTCTTCTCAACTTCCCATTCCTCCAGCAGTGGCAGGTCACCTTTGTGTCTTTGGATTATTCTGAGGCTGGCAGAAACACCTACAGACAGACAGGCAGGGCTCAGGCAAGGCCAAAGTTGCACCTTGGTGCAACTTTAATTGCCAAAGAGGATCAGCTCTCACACTGATGTTGCTGAAATCATGTTGAAATTTGCCAAGAAATGTTTGGGATGGGACAACAAATAAAAAGGGTAACCAACAGTGAAGCCTGGTTTTAAGACGCTACAGTTTGCTGCTTGTCCAATAGCAGAAGTCAAGTCTCCTTTGATTTTGTGGTCCTGCATTTCCACTCAAATGTTTTAGCGAAGATGTTATCACTGCTCAGAAGAAAATTACCTTGGAACACCAGAGATGATCCAGGTCCCCATTTACTAATACTGCTTTTACAGCTTTGTCTCCCTCCAGTCTGGGACAACCTAGAAAGCAAAGACTCCTAAAGTCCCCTAAACACAGCCAGTAGAAATTTGTAGCCAGTACCCAATCCAGATGCCGGCAGTTTGGCCCATTTAGCACACAACTCTTCCAAATGTGAGATTCCTACTACAGTCAAAGCCAGACTACAGTTCTTTGGAGAGGCACAACACTCTGAGGTCTGTACTTTCAACCCTTCTCGTCTAGGCAGTTTTACTGTACAATACAAATATGATTTTGTGCAGAACATTTCAAATCTGGCAACTGTCATGTTTAATCTGGGGTTAAATTGCTGACCGAAGAACTCCACCAGGGTGGGAGCAAGAGATAAGCAAAGAAGGGAAACCCAAAATTAATTAAAAAACAGTTGCTCCAGAACTGAATGCAGGAGTCTTCAGAAAAGACTGGACAGTCCAAGTCTCCATTATTTTCATTTAAGTGTTCAGTAAATAACTGTTTCCAAAGTTAGGAGATTTTGTTACAAATATCATATGAAAAGACAAATGATTAGCAATATGTGCCAAGTTACCCTACAGAATATTGCTCCTATAGAACATACAAGCTTACAACATCAATTTTGGCAAATTCTAATGTTATGGTAGTTGCCCCCAGCTTTTGAAGAGGAAGAATTTAATTTTCTTCCCATATTTTACTTTTCTCAAACACACTCCCCAAGAGTGTCTGAGGCCAGATTTAGTTACCTCAGCTTTTCCTACAGCTGAAAAACAAAGCAGCCAAAGAAAGAACCTCGCTACAAGTTCCTTTCAAAAGGCTGCCACGAAGGAGGGAATGAGGACAGCAACAAGCACTGCAGGAATGCCAATAAATAAAAGCATGGATTGTAAACTGGAAAACCAGGGCTATTCTAGGAGGCTCTATGGCTGCATAGCAGCCCCTCTCCTTGCTCACAGCATAGATTTTGGTGCTGCTGGGGATGGGTGGCATTTCCATCCCACCTTCACAGGGGGTCAGGCCATGCCAACTGGCAGCCTCATCTCTGTGAACCTCAGCCCTGCCAGCCTGGCCCTCATCGCCCGCACTCAGTGCCAAGGGGAGGCTCTGCTGTGGTCGTCCTCCTTTGGCTAAGTATGGAGCCTGAGAGTGGAGAAGGGACACCACCACACCAGGTCTGCAGAACAGACAGGACAAGGACAATCAGGCCCAAGAACAAAAGCCTGACGTGAGAGAGGTTGCAAAGAGCAAAACTGCAGAACTGCACTGTCCCTTGGCAGAGAGAACTGGAACTGATTTCAACGGAGAACAGAAAACAATCAAACACCGCTGGAAACGTCCAGAGCGATCATGGAACACCAAAAGCTGTCTCCCCCACCTGACCGTGGCACCTTGCAGAAGTTATTCTGGCTACTGTAAAGAGAAAACAAAGACAAGCCATCTCTGCTCCAATGACGATGTATGAACCTGGAGGTCTTTTTGCAGGAGAACACACTTGCAGCTCTTTTTGCACCTTTACACTGCTTTTTCTCAGAATACCTGTCTGTGTTATGTTGACAACCATCCATCCATCCTCATGGATGAACACAGACAAAACAGATTTTATTTCTTTTTTATTAGTTTGAAACATGAGAGTCCTCCTGATATTGTTCAAGTGGCACAAAGATCAATTTCCAAGTATGCAAAAACACATGACTGGTAGTGAGCTGGAATGCAATGTTTATCAAAGGGGCCTAATAAGGTTTTGGTTTTATGAGGCTATTTCCTGTAAGTTGATATGTGGCAGTTCTTTTCATTAAGACAAGGATATAAAAATTAAAAATGGATTAACTCAATGGGTTCAAAATTACTGTGATGCTTTCGCTTCTTTGCATTTTTTTTTTTTTAACAGTTCCAATTGGTCCTTTTCCAGTACTTCCTACAAAAGGCAAGAGGCATAAAGCTTTTAGATACCTGAATTACAGTTTAGCTAACCTCCCATTCAAATATAAATCCTACTATCTCATTCTACTCCATCGCTCTGGCATTAAATCTGATATCAGTGTGTTAAACATGGAAATGCAAGACTAGGGCTACTGTGTTGAAGGGAGTTCCAACTCCAAAACCCAAGTTTAACTTTCTCAGAGAAAAAAAAATAAAATACCAGAAACTATGGATGAGATCCTGTTACCTAAACCCAGGCACTCCCTGCCTGTCACCAGCCCAGAATAGAAGTGGGTCTCTTGCAGGATGTGTCATAATTGTCAGTCCTGTTGGGTGCCCAAACTCTGAGTCACATAAATGGCACCACCTGTGCTGTCTAGCCAAAACTCAACAGCAAACGTTACTCAAATAATTTTAACAAGTTCTAAAGCACTTCTCAAGCACATCTAACTCTTTTTTCTTCTTTGCTCCTACTCCCTTAGGGAAAAAAATAGTTTTCAGTATTCACTGGTTTTACAGAATTGAGCTCTCTGAAGATCTGATAGATTTGGGGTCTAGCCGAGCATGGCATAGATCCCCCTTGGGGAGGCTTCCAGTAACTTAGAGGGGAAAATAAATATTGCATTATAATGTGTCAAGTTCACTTAAGGTAAACTGAGAATTCCAAACCTCGTATGACATGCTCAGTTTCTAGAATTCTAGACATCAAAAAGTGTCCCAGAAAACACTCTTGGGCACCCACAACATCCATGACTGAAAGTTCCTAAGTTCCCACAAGTTTTACTGCAGTTTAAGCATATTCAATGTCCTGAAATCAACAAAAATCACAGCAAGTGATCAATACCCCTTTGAGGACAGACATTTTTGAGACAGGGACCAGAGCACAAGTCCAGGAAATGACTATTCATTTGTTACAAAGGCTGTGATATCCCCCAAGTGAATCAGCTGGCAGCAAGCCACAACTCAAAAAAATTTGCTTGTAAGAAATTCCTCGCATGGGGCACAAAAAACAAAAGGGAAGAGAGTTGTGTTGGGTTTGGTTTTGTGAGTTTGAAACATAGAAATTAAGACTTGTAAAAAAAAAAAATAAATAAATCTGAGAATCATGAAGTACTACCTTTGGAAAGCCACATACTCAGGTGTGCCCTGATAATTTTGTCAAGCTTTTCTTCTCTACTTCCATGAATCAAGAGCTCCAGCTGGAACGGACTGGGAAATGCTTGGGTCCTTACATGGCTACACAGATAAAATAAACCCACAGAGCAAATGACTAAACATCATGGTGCAAACTGGGGGAGTAAAATGCCAATAGTATAAGAAATCTCCTCAAATGTCACTTTGAGAAACTCAAGATGCTAAAACCATTTTTATTTTCCAATACAGTGATGTCACCAACATATTTCCATTGTTTGCCAGGTTAACAGAATTTATGGAGGTAATTAATGCAGAACATGTGTGCTGAGCTATCCATATGAAAAATGGAATTGCCCTGACTTCATTTGCTGCCTTTGCAACCAAAACCCTGCTAACATCTTTTTTCACTATTTCCATATGTGAGAAATACAAATATTTATAACAAAGGTAAATGACTAAATGACTGCTCTATTCCCATCCACCCACAAGCCACTTCTTCATATCCCTGTCTTCTGCTTATTCTTCTGCTTCCATTACCTTCCCACAAGGGGCTCAGGTTTCCATTATGTGCCACAAACTAAGCATGTTCCTCATGCCTTTTCTCTGGAATTTCTTTCGTTGGTTTGCACAGACAACTTCTGTTTCAATTTCTTGAATACCCTCTGTCCAGCTTTAACTCAGCTTCCAGGACCAAGGCAACCAACTAACTATGGAAAAGCAATGCCATTAAACACATAATTCTTTCCTTGTGTCTTTTCTTCTGGGCATCTACAGGATAAAAAAAAAAAAAAGGACATTCAGCCCTCACAATGAGGAAAAAATGATCTTTGCCTTCTACACTTTGTGGTTGAATGTTGAATTCTGGAAGTTTTTGCAGGGCAAGGCCATCACCATCTCAGAACCTGTTTCTATATAAAGGCCTTAAGTCAGTGTTCTCCATAGCTGGTCACGAACATTACAGTTGGACAGACATAATTTGGTTTGCCTTTTTTTTCCTTTTTTGGTTTTCTTTTTTTTCTTTTTTTCCCCCTGTTTTAAAGAAAGCACTGCTAGAGAAAGACTAAATAGAATGGTAAAAATGCCTCTACCCTGTCTTAACTGCAGCCTCTGTGTAAATTCACCACTGGTAAATCATAGTCCTGAAGCTTACTAATGTAAACAGAGCTAAGACTTTCAGGGAGGCAAGGAATTTCTTAATTTGTGCTTTGCTCACTGTTCAAATCACTGTCAGCACTGAATTCTGGGTTTCCAACACTGTCATTAATCGGAAAGTTTGGATTTCAGTCTGATTTTTCTAAGATTCACATCCAACTTTCACTTCACTTCTGCCTACCTATTCTCTTACTTCAATCCTTCTCTCCCCTTCCAAAAGAGATCTCTCAAAAAGCTTTGCCTCTCAAGAAATCCAGCACAGCAAACCCCCTCTAGCTGCCTTTTAACTTCTCAGAAACTAAATCAAGAAACCCCTTGTCTCTTGTTGCTATTTGTTACTGCACAACGTTTTTGGGAAGCTCACCACGGACCAAAACATATTTTTTGTGCTTTAATTACAATTTAAATAAATAGTAACTCACCACTCTTGGATTTTCCACAAAGCCCTCCATTCCTAGGCACCAATTTAAAAGTTTTAGTTTTTAATTACTGTCCTATACTTTAGCAGGTTTAATTATTGCTAAAAAAAAAAAAAAGACACCAGTGCAATGCAAATCTTTCTATCCAAACATAGATATAAAACAGTAAGAGAAACCAGCTGGAAATAGAAAAAAGCACCATTCCCACACCTTATTACACTAAACTGCCCTGACTGAACCTTAACATTCAACCTATTGTTCACTTAATTGCTAGCAAGTTTCAAGGACTGTTCGTTTGGTCTGCTATTCTTCTTTCATCAATATTTTTCCAGTAGATTAATGGGATTTTCCTCCATATTTTGCCTGAAACAGCAGGACATAGTAGTTTAATGAAAAAAAAAAAAAAAGGAGAGTGGTACAAACGTTTCTACTTGCAGTGTGTCTGATTTAATAATGGTTCTGCAAATTTAAGGCGCTACGTGCCAGTGTTTCATTCAGGCTCCCCCTCACTCTGGCAGGCTGGAACTTTTCTGTCACCATCTCAAGGTTTCTTTCAGGCAAGATTATCTTTATTTCTATATCATTATTTCTTTCATTCATTCACTGCAGAAGTTTGAAAGGAACTTTCAGTCTGAGGGACTGAATTTTAATCTCACATCTGTTTCACACTGACAAAAGTGAGCACTTATACTGCAAAATAAGGACTTGCACTTGGATTTATCAAGCCCTAAGAAGCACAAGACTGCTGCTGGGGAATACAATCCTAACCCCACAAATAGCCACCATGCTCTGTTTCCAAAATTACACCACTGGGAGTTCATACCTAATCTGAATTAATCTATTTTCTTTTAAAAGTTTTGGTTCTTTTTAAAACAGTTTAATTTATTTTTTTTAAAAAGCTACTGCTCTGAAGTGTTTACGGAAATAAGGGTTACACCAATGCAGTGAACTTTTAGCAAAATGGATCAATCACTTAGTATTCACATGCATTTGTAAACAAAAAATTCTTCCATTTCTGTATCATTTCTTATGGCAAGTCTTTTCCTTTCCATAAGTATATTTTCAACAATGCTTCAACAAATACAACAATACATTTGCAAAAGAGAGGAAACTTTTCATTCCAGAAAAAGCAACTCTTTGCATGTTGGAATTATCTTTTAGAGAGGCACTGAGTTATTGAAAGCCCTCTGAAGTTTTATCTAACACCTCTGGACAAGTCCAGTTAATTTTGCACTTTACGATATCAAAGTGACTTTCTGTGTTTCAGTATCAGTGCCTCTGATTTGAGCTTTGAACTTCACCAAAAGCAAGGATGTGATTATTGCTCCAGGGTTTTTTGTTTGATTGGGCATTTTTGTTCTTGTTTTATTTGGTTTGGGTTTGTGTTTTTGTTTGGTTTTTTGGTTTTTTTAATACAAAAAAATCAAACAGCAGCTTCAAAGCAGTGGTACCTACAGGAATTACAGGTATCTCATGGAACCAACTCAGGCTCTGCATAAAAATCTACAAACAGTGCTGTTGTATCTGGTAACAGCTCTGTAGTGACCCTCACTGGTGATAAAATCCAGAGCTCTGCAAACAAGAAAATGAACACCTGCATCCGTATTTCTCAACTTTCATCAAGTGGGGATTACAAGACAAGAGCAATTACATACACTCGTAGAGGAAAACTTACTTTTGATTCTGTTTGAAAACTTGTAACTATCCTAATAGCAATTTCCCTAACACCAGCAGACAATAATTTTTTAAAAAAATATTAAAACTAATTTGTATATCCTCCAGATGGGAATGAAAAAATTAAGTTCGATCTCAATGCACTCCTGATTTGCAAAGATTTTATGTAAATAACTGTTAAACTTAGTGTGCCTATTATTTGTTTTAAGCTCTCCCTTCTGGTGGTGCCTCTGAAGCCTGATTTCCTGAGGCTGAGAGTACAGAAGAGGTCGAACCCGTTTCTGTGCCCCAACTGCTTTGTTGGGTAGCAAATATGTTGTATCCAAATTAAATGCAATAAGAATTAATTGCTGTGTCAAATTTGCACATCTTTTTGTGTTTCAAACACCCACTTTAAGTCTTGTATAGCCAATGCAGTGGGGGGGGGGGTTTATACACTATATTGAAATCCACAGTAAGTCAAGAAAAAGTCCAGTGACAAACAGAAAAAAAAATTATTCTGTGAGCTGCAGCCTACTATCAAAAATGTTGACAGAAAATGATGAATTTACTCAGCTTCTCCTGTTGCGCATGGTTTTAAAACCATGATGGTGTGAATTTCAAAATGTGTATTATTTGTCTAATCATACAGTTTAGGATTAAGCACAGAAGCTTTGAATAAGATACAGCTGCATGAAAAACAGTCCTTTAGCCCCCCATGACTTTGAGCTTTGTGAAACTAAATTTTAAGAGGTATCCCATTAAGACTTTTATATCTACTTTTTACTTCTTTTGCAGATAAAAACTCAAGCCAGAGGCACCAGCAGGAACTGTGTCACGAGAAATGAAGACTTACCCTGACCTAATGATACCTGACACACAGCAAAGCAAGATTTATAAAAAACATTTCCCTGTGCAACCCCTTTTGATTCTATTGAAAAGTTCCCAGTATTGACAGCCTTTCCCAAAATTACATGCAAGACTTGCTCAGGCATTTCGCTCCATGTGCAAGCATCACATTTTTCAAAACCACACCAAGAGCTGTCATTACTACAAAGGCACAGTAAATTGTCTTTAGCAACTTCAAGTGTTAACAGAGACCAGCTCAGACAAAATGCTGTATTTAATTGCACAGTTATGCAAAGTTCTGAGATGGCAATCAATGAAATAAGGATGAAACTGCATCTCCAAATCAAAAACAGACTGAAAAGAGAGGCTGATTAGAACCTTTCTACTGTACACCAAAACTATTTGAAACCAAGTACTGTAAGCAGATTTACGTATTGATCTTTTGGTAGCTGTGTTCACAAGAAATTAATTTTATGCTAGATTGAGAGGTTACAAGAAGTTTCCTGCCTGCACAGTCAAAATATTATTGAAGCAATTCAGGTTGTCAGTAAAAGCTTAAACAAATTTGCTGATAATCCTGTTAATGACCTAGGTCAAGTGTTAACTGTTGTGGGTTATAAAACAGTGAAATTAAGGTTGCTGGTACCCTCAGGCAGGCAATATAGTTACAGAAGAGACCGAGGAAAAATTATTAAATTAAAGAACAATAAAACTAATTTGATTTCTTGATACTGTGGGAATTATTCAGAAAAAAAATTGCATCCTTCTAAGTTAAAAACCACAACCCTCACTAAGCAGAAAATGGAAGAGGAGAACGTGGTTTCTGTGCACCTCCGTGGTTCAGTTTGCAACTTCAAACTTTAGAAAAGTTGGGTGTCAAATCCTCCTGACATTTTCCTGCCTCGCTGAAAATGGCACACACCTTCCTAGTGCACACAGACAAATCTGAACTTCACAGAACCCTCCTGAGCTCCTGTGCTGTGATTGTGCAGGTAAAATTCATGCAGCTTTTTGAGGAGCATGGCAGAGAGAGTTTAAAAACAAACTCAGCGCAAAATTTTACATTCCAAAAAAAAAAACCCTCTAAATAAAACTTGTCTGGGATGAAGCAAGTTAGCAAAAAGTCAAGCACTCCAGGAAAAAGAGAAAAAAGGACTGCCCTGAACACCACAAAATGAAGGAAGCCAATAACTTGCCTTCAGTCCCTCTTTCATTCTTTCCTCCCTTCATCCCATCCACTCCCATTGCAGTATTAGGACTAACACAGATCAGTCATCATTTTAATAATCAATTGCAAATGTAACTGAATTTGTATTTAAAAAATAGAAGTATTTCTTTCAAGTAAAATAAAGTTAGGAAATAAATTTCTGATAGCTCTGAACATGTTCATAGAATGTGCCTACTGCAAAATTTACATCCCCTAGAAGTAAGACAAAGCTATATAAACACACCAAAAGATTAGTTCCATCTTTTTTTACAACAATCTACGAGGAAAATTTGAACAATAGCTTTAATATAAAATGCAGGAAAAATAGGCATAAGTTTTTATCTACACGCCTTTATTAACAGCCTCTGTCCAAAATACACCTTTTTTGATTCTCAATGGTGAAAAAAGGAAACTTTTCCAAATACCCCAGAGAAATGCAGAAACATCTATCTCTAGTTTTGGGAGGAATTTTCTGGTAAGAACAGTAGGAAAGTAACCATAGTAGTTAGAAAAAGATTATTTAATACAGAGAAACATCAGCTCCTGACATGATTTAGAGCTGCATGCTAACACTTGTTCATCAAATTACTGGGTCAGCAAATGATAATAATTCCAATTTCTAAATTCACATGATCAGCCTAAATACACTGTAAATAAATAAAACAATTACAAAAAATGAAAAAAAAAGCCCATTAAAAGTTGATATCTTTTTAAAACAAACTGTCAGTATCCCTGGTTTTGAGAGGCACAGCAAAACACATGCTTCAAAAAAAGTAGCCATGCAAAAGCAGGTTCCTCTCTGGTAACTGCATTTACACTGTTGTTTTCACCATCTATTTTGAAAATATAGCTCATACAAGGTCTTGAAGCTGAAAAGAAAGAATGGAAGCAGTATTTGCTCAAAGCTGACTTGGGCAAGTGTGTCTAACGTGCATTCCCTAGGATACCAGTTTTTTTCCCCTCCTTTCTTGATTCTCAGTGCCCGTGACTTTAAACAAAGAAACAAAGTGGATTGTGGATTTTTTTTTTTTTTTTGACAGACTGGAAGGCTCTAGTATCTTTTTGGCTTAGTAAGTCTCAGTTTACAGAATGTGCCTGTCTGCCACTGCCATGGAGGCAGAGCTGCTCCACTGACTGACAGAACTACAACCATTCCCAAAAAGCTTTTAAAAAGACAACAGTAACTCCTATTAACACTCTTGTTTTCATTTCTGAAAATAATTTGCAAGAGATGACAATATTTACAAAATAACATATACCTGGAGGGCTTAAAAGTGACTATTGAAAGCACACTCTTTTAAATAAGCAGTGCATATAAAACAAATTTACATAAAACACACAGACGATATATTGCTCTTCTACTATAACGGTACCATAATTACTTCCTACCAATGAAACCAATGGATTAAAGATTACTGAGGACTTGTAAAGTTTTCATCTTTGATTATTTATTCTTTATTCCAGTTCTTTTTCCTCCTAGAAATCATTTAAAGTTATCTCACTGCCTTATCCCGCAAGCAATCGGAATATCAGTAAGTACATCAGCATTACTTGTACAGGAGAAATAATTGCTTTAACAGCTTTGATATCTGCTTCTCTGCACAAACACTGCAGCTCGAGAAGGTGCAAGTTTTACATGGTTGTTAGATGCTAGAAGTTCTTCACAACCTTTGGCCTCTAGATTTTATCCCTAAAGATAATTACACTGGACATTCTGGTCATGCTGAGTGCCCTCACTGCGCAAGTAAGCAAAAACTCCTTTTTTTTTTTTTTAATAGGAGAAAGTCAGTTTTAATTATTGTTTTAAGTATTCCAATCATTTTTTCAGTGTCTAGTTGTCATTATTTTTTTTCCCGGAAACCTAACATGCATTTTCAACAAATGCCATCTTAAAAATTAACATAGCAAAAGAGAACATAACATAAACCACTCACGCTTTGTTTCTACAAATTCACGCACATTGACATACACGCGCACAATTTCAACGCATTAATACGAGCTCATACAAATCTGATACAAATAACACCACCTGATACAAAACCGCTATAAGGAACCCAGAGGAGGTTTTACAGGGGAGCCAGCTCCGCTTCTTTTTTTGTATTAATTGAAAGTTTTGAAGGGCAGAACGACTAACGCAAGCACACGCGAAAGGGCTCACAGCTCGCGGGGTGAGGGACACGGCGGCCACCCTTTAGCCTTTACAGCCGGTTCCGACCGCTGTCAGCTCTCAGCTGGTGGAGGATGGAGCAGGAGGGCACCTGCCAGGGCTGGGATGCTCCGGCTTCCCCTACGCGGCGGCACCGCGGCCGCTCCCGGCACTGCCCCTTCCCCTCCCCGCCCTGTGCCCACCTCGCCTCCGGGCTCCTCGCTGCCCATCGCCCCCGCCGTCGGAGGAGCCGGGGGGCGGCACAGGCTGCCCTGCCCCCGCCGACTTTCCTCGGGGGGCGGGTGGGGCGGCCGCGCATCCCCCGCACAGCGAGCCCGGCGGTCCCGGGGGCGAGGAGGGGATGCCACCTGGGACCACCTTAAGGGCGAGCGGCAACGGGGAATTAAAATAAATAGGAAAGGGTGGATGGGGGGACTGGAGAGCAAGAGAAAAAGGGGGGATGGAGGAAAGGGAGAGAGAGAGAGAGAGAGGAAAGCGGGGATGGAGGGAGAACAAGGAAGAAACGGGTCACCCGGCCGTGCCGCGGCTCACCTTCGTTGCCGGGGCGGGCGCTCAGACGCGCGGCAGCGCCGCGGGCAGCGCGGAGCAGCAGCAGGAGAAGCAGCAGCAGGAGCAGCGGCGGCGGGCGGCGGCGGTCCATGTCGGCAGGCAGAGCCGCATGTCTCCGCGCCGCATGCCACCGCTCCGCGCCGCCGCCGGGACCGGGAGCGGGGCCGGGAGCAGGAGCAGGAGCGGGGCCGGGACCATGCCCCGCGCCCGCCTTC
>VXAY01002226.1:341658-391401 GCA_013399855.1 Oxyruncus cristatus
GCGGGGTCGCGGAGCGGGGTCGCGGAGCGGGGTCGCGGAGCGGGGTCGCGGAGCGTGCGCGGGGAGGGGAGAGGAGAGGGGCAGATGGCGGATCCCGGGCAGAGCCTGCCCGCCCCCGCCCCGTGCCCGCAGGGATGCCCCGGCACACGCGGCACGTAGCGGGGTCGCTGCAAGAGGGGGTGCCACGAGTCACGTAACTGGGAAGCCTCGGGTGGGGGCTTTAGCCGGCTATCGTGTCCCGTTACCGGCCTTTCCTCCAATGAATGCGACTGCAAAGTAGCGATGAAACCCTTCGGAGTTTCGGGCTGCAGCCATAGCTGGCTTGCTAGAAAAACACCGATTCTATCGTTCATCCCTTTGCTGCCCACGGTGACTCTACTCCTGCTTGCACTATAATTCCGGCCCCACAGAACAGACTTACTCTGACCTCATCTAAGCAAACTGGAGCCCTCACAAGAGCAGGGTGGCAGGGGTCTTCTCCCAAGCGCTGCTCTCTGTAGGGGCTTTACTCGAGAAGTTACCATGTAAAGTGAGTATTTTAGCAGCATTCTCTGCATGCTTGCACCTCACCTCCAGTCCTCTCAGCCCAGCGCAGGCCCCAGAGTACCTGTCAGAACAGAGGGCAGAGAAACAGGCATGCAGTACTGCTATCCCACTGCTCCCAGGGCGAATCACTGCAGAGCAGTGCTTCCCAAGCTTCCCCTTCTGAAGATTTTTTAATTCAGAATATGGACATCTTTCTTTCCCAAGTGACTCTTCTCAGGTCTCCAGAGCCACCCAGCGTGGCTCTGTGGAAATGGAAAAATATTTGAATAATATTGAGGTCAAATAAATATTTCACTCCAAACCCAAGTTATGCATCCACATAGCATGAGGTCTTGCTCTGAATGCCTGTGCTGTCTGCACAGACAGCAAGCAACAGGCTGGGAGGAAAGGAGCTTTTGGCAGCAAATGTGGAACTACATCACAGAATTAACATCCAAAATCTTTGATACCACAGGAACTGAACCCCTATGTTTCTGAAACCATGTTTGAACGTCCTTCCTTTTGATTGTCCCATGTGTCCTTGTGTCCTCGGGGTCATCAGTGTCAGCAGGACAGCGGAGAACTGCTGCCTTTGGGGTGACACTGCAGTGCAACACTGCCAGCTCCCTTCAGCAGTGATGCAGCTTTCCTGCCCCCACCCCCTGGCAGCAGAAGAGGAGGTGCTGGACTGGTTGCAAGACAGGACCTATGCCAAGGTCCTGCCCAGTGTTGGCATTCCCCAAACATCTGGTTTAACTCTGCCAGGTTTACACTGCACTAAAGGGGTTGGAAGTGCGTGTGAGCAAAACCAAAGGAAGGCTGTGAGAATTCAATCTCAGTCAGGTACTTGTTTCAAGGGAGCACAGTGGAGCACATGAGCATTAAACATTAATAAGGAGACATTAATCTCCTTTCCTGTTTCCAGGCTTGATTATTCAATCAACCAAATTAGGGAATCATCAAACCTGATACCATCTGTTTCACGTCTCCAACCCTTCCTTTCACTTATATTTACCATCTATTTCCTCTGTGGTCAAACTTCTAAAAGGAGAAGGAGATGCCCAGGGCTCTTGAGAAGGCACCTCCAGGGCAGAGAGAGGAACAGGGTGGTCTGGTCATACAGTTAACAGTGTATGGCCCAGAGATGGACACCCCCTGTCCTCTTTGCCTTCCTCACGGCTCATTTCACTAAACCTTTTCAATCATTTGACAGAGATGCTTTTCCATAGTGAAAAGTCCAGAAATATACATTGATTTCCCAAAAATGTCACCCTCTCTAGTAATAAAAATGATCTTGGTTTGAGGTTGGGGTTTTTTTGCAAAATTTTACTTCAGCTTTTCTAGAATAAACAATTGTTTTCATTGAGTTCTTTTTTACAGCAGAGGCAAGTCTGCTTTTCAAAACACTACTAAGTTCTCAGAACTACTAGTTTTGGTCTCTGTGGAACCACATCTTTCTTTCATGACTTCAAGTAAATATTTTCTTTCAGGGTGTGAGAAAAAGGTGCAAGAAAAAGGGTGAAGAATGATAGCAAATTTTGGAGCTGGGGAGGCGGCGGTGGGTGAAGAACAACAGAGACGACAATCAAACCAAAACCCAAAAACCTTCTGTTTTAATAACCAACTAACCTTCAGTTAGTGGAGAAAACATTTCTAAAGAAGAGAAATTTTGTTTTTCGGTTGAAAAACACAATATACAGTTTAGACATGGTTTCAGTGTGTAAAACAGTGTGTTTTACACACAGTTCTATGTGTGTAAAACATCTCCACCTTCCAGCTGCAATATCTGTTTCTGCTCTTGCTCCTGCTCTGGGAGCGGGAGGCTGAGTACACATCATGGTTTTACCCCATAGCAGTGATTTGCTGATGCAGGAAAAGCAAAAAAAGGAGAGGTAACCACAATCCACTGCCTAATCTTGGCTTTTTGTGATGTCGTTTTCTACAGCTACAAATCCAAGCTAAGACAAACAAACAAACAAGTAATGTTATCATTAACTCCTTCACTGGTTGGCTGTAGAAAAACGAAGGATGGATATCACAAATAGTTACACATCTTTTTCCAAGATAACAATGGGGTTGCCAGGTAAAGATTATGTTGGGTTTGGTTTTTTTTTAAAAAAAGGGAGATAGAAGAAGGAAGGAGAGGAATAAATTAAAATCTGTCCAGTAAGCACCAGATTGTCAATTCCCAAGTCTGCCTCATGACAGCATCCGTACACACACATGCAAACACACAGATTTTGGGTTGATTTCACCGTCCCTGCCTCAAGGTGCGGTTTTCAACCTTTTTTTCTCCTTGTGAAGGTTAGAAATGCTCTTCTTAGAAACAACTTAAAGATGAGATTTTCATATCATGTTGTGGACAGCTCATAGCTCCGTGACAAAGGGCAACATAGATAATACCCAAACACCCAAAGGTGAACTCTTCAGAGTTCCTCCAGAGCAGAGAAGCATTAATTTAAACAAATACTTTGAGATTACTCATAGTAATCAGATTCTGAATTTTTAAATGTCTTAGCACCGGTGAATTCATCTCATACAGGAAGAATATTAAAAAATGCAATCTACATAAATGCAAATTTTTAGTATCAAACCTTCTAAGAAAGAAAACCTCTCAAGCTAAAAAATTAATAGTAGAAATATTTGTAAAAAATTCGAAATAAAGAACACATTTTTAAAAACTGCAGGTTCTGGGAAAATTCTCAGCAGGAAAGAAAGATAAAATTAATTACAAATTTCTCACTCTGCTTTTTTCTCTGTGACAAGCATTGTGTTAGTTTACACAAAATTGCCTGTTTACTCTATTAAGAGTAATTTTCTGTGAGCTTAAAGGGCACCTTTGAAGAAAGAAAATAGCCTCTAGTGGCATTTCTACATACCCAGAGTGCACATGGTAATATCTTTGCCCTAGCATCCATAAAATCATTCTAGAGAAACACATAACTATGATTTATGATTTTCTGCCAACCCTGGACTTTAATTTCTTTAATATATTGAAGATCAAAATCCTTACTAAACACAAATTTTATCTCTTACATTTTTCTTTTGTAAACAGGGAAGTGACACATTCTGTGATTGCATAATGGAAGAAAGAAATCATAACACATGGGCAGAATGCTCCAGATCTCACGTTTGCATACTAAATAGGAAAACAACTTTCTGCCTAATGAAAAAATGTTACAGATTATTAGGAATGGCCACCGAAGTAATCAATCAATTTATTCAATGGACTGGGCCACAGTCTGCTTCCAAGAAGCTTTTTAATGTTTATGGCTCTTGAGTTGCATTGTTTAATTAATTGAATGACATGAAACTTCTAATCTTGGAGGTTTGAAGATAAAGTATTCTCCTTAAAAACAAGCAAAAAGAATTAATGATGGGTTCACCACTCATAAAGAAAGGTGGCCGGACAATCCCCCATTTACTGGGGGAGGAAGCACAGCAGAACAATGCTCCCCATCCATGGATGCCTTTGCCTGTGACTCTGTGGGATTGTTTGGAGGCGTGAGAACATTTCCTCCTCAATTTCTGCTACTTATTTATGAAGGTTCTTGTTTGTGGTGTTGTTATACCCCCACTGACCCCCCATTCACAGAGACCTGTGCTGACAGAACTTCTCCACATAAATCATACTAGCCACAGCTTCTCAAAATTGTTCAGTGATATTTAGGCCTCCAAACACCCCACTGAGGATATATATACATATATATATATATATATATATATATATATAGGCATACCTTTAAGATTAACTGTTGAAGTGTTGAGGTAAAAAATATCACAAATGGAAGTGTTGCTGCTTGGGTTCATCATAAAGCAGCAGCTTGACGTGGACCAGTCTTGGAGATGGTGACCAAAGAGGAAGAACCCTCCTAAGAGCCACCAAAGAAGTAGATTTACTTGCTTTAATTATTCTTTGGGAGAGGTTTCATGGCATAATCCAAAGGTCTCCCAACGCGCAATGTTGCCCTGAAAATGCAAGCAGATGAGAAAATGCAGGATGTGGAAGAATAAAAGACAGGATGCAATAAAAACAAGTGACAAATGAACTGTGAAAAGTTACTTTAAATAAGTCATTTAAAGCTAAGCTATAGCTCTGTCCAATCAATACTTACATAATAATTACATGGAAATCCAGAAAAATGGATTAGCCAGACAGCATAAGCGACTCAGCTTTGAGCAGCTACAAAGCTCAAATTGTAATTATGAAGCAACTGCACACCAATTCCATAATGAAAAAAGTATGACTTATTATGGAGATGGAATACAGTAGGAAAGGATGCAAAATGCAAATGCTGTTTAGCTGCAAATTTTCCCCATAAAGTCTGAATCATTTGTTAAGTATGCAATAAAAAGGTGACACTCCAAGCACTTTGACTGAATTTACCTATCTGAAACAAAAATCTATAGAAGCCATAAAAGAAATGCTTCACTAGCATTACTGCCAGTTTTCAGAGAAAAGCAGCATTTATGTGCAGGAGAGAGTATTACTATCGTGAAAAAGCTTGCCAAATTTTGGCTTGGATGGAGCATTTACAGTAGAAATCTCTGAATCCCATAAAACTAGACTGTATTGTGGAGACACTGGCAGACCTCCAGTGAGGTGCATAATAACAAGTTTGATTAGTTCATTGTTCATTTATTTTTTTTTTCTTGCAGGTCACAACAAGTGTTCCAAAATTTCTGGGGTAAAAAAAAAAAAAAAAAAAAAGATAACCAAGAAATAATATTATTTATTCTCATGTATTTCAACTGTCTGACTTTTTTTTTTTTTTCCCAGAAGATACTGTGAGGCACTGTTGGACCAAAAAAAAAGGCAGCCACATTTTAAAATAAATGCCACAGTACTTCTAATACTGGGGATCAGCATCCAATTTAGGGAATGCACTTGGAGAGTGCACAGATATATTTCTGTGATCTGGCTGAGCCAGATTGGAAATATTCCCTTGTCTTTGCAGAGCCAGGCTTGCACATTGACAGCAAAATAGGTCGTCTATTTTTGCTAACTAAAAAAACTTTACTGCAGCAACAGTTATGGCAAACTGCAGTTTCAAACAGCATAATGCAAATAATTTGAAGAGTCGGTTTCCCAATATGTGAAAAACTCCTTAACAGTTTCATTTCCACAGGGAACATTTTGCGTTTGACAATTGATTTGGTATCTTAGTACATATTTTTTGTGCTATAGCAAAGAACTCCTGAGATACCACATAGGAATGTGGTACTTTTATTTTTTCTGTTCATTTGCTGTTCTCTCTCAAATCCTCTCAGCCACTCCCTTGTAGTCAAAGATGGGGTTTTCTCCCTTCTCTCTCATGGAACTGGCACCGTGAGTTTCATCCAAGGAAGCATCAGGGGGTAGAATAAGATGGTCAAAGTCCGTAAAGTAACAGTATTTTGGAAAACTCAACTTCACATCTAACGTCAAAGCATGAAGTCATTTCGTACCTTTGCTTATAATGGCAAGATGGGTATTTGGTTGCATGATGTACATTTAATTTGTGCTTCCCAACTAAAAGCCTCTGCCCAAGAAAAGAGCCAGAACTAAAAAGGTGACAACATTTTTCAAAAGATTTATTCCCAACTCTGATGCCTGCATATAGACAAAGAGTTTCTGTTTGCCTTAAAAGCTGCTTAGTTCAGGTCTTTGGGGAAAGATTAATCAACTTGGAAAAATTTAATTGTATGTAACAATTTAGATATAGGTAAGTTCAGAAGCAATCCTTGTCTTTCAGAAGTTCCTTCACGAAATCAAACAGACATACTCAATTTACCAAAATTTCTCTGCTTACAGTCATAATACAGCAACAGGAAACCATAAAAGTTGAGGTACCCACTAGTCATAGCCCCCAAACCTCACATCCCCTCGGCTGCAGTCAGCTGAGTACACTCACCCCTCAGTTGGGTGCAGAACAAATTGTCAGCAGTCACGCCTGTGATGCTGAATGACTTCAACTTCTGCCACAGCACAGAAACATCCCCACCCTCCTGACCCATCACCCAGCTGATCCTGTGCGTGCTGAGAAGCTCTTCAGTCTTCCAGTGTTCTCTTCTTGATTACACTGAGTTAATTACTTTGCCAGAATGCATGAGGTAGCTTTTTATTAATCTCCATGACTGCAATGAAGAATTGCAGTTTCTGCAAAAGATGAAGTCAACATTACCTAAATAGTATTCTTTATAATATTGGTGTTGCAATTATTAGACAACACATGCAATAAATAATTATACATCATTAATATTCTCCCAGCCCAATAGGAAATAAACCACCCATAGCAGGACAGTCTGGTAACCTTGGGTCAAACAATCTTTATCCATTAGATGGGATATTTTATGATATTTCATGATATGCTTCCTCTGCAGCTCTGTAGTGAAGGATGGAGCTCCTTAACCTTTCTAACTCAGAAGGCCTACCAAAGACAGTTGTAAATGCAAACATTTCTTGTTCTGTGCCAGAGATGTGCGGTCTATGTCAGGAAAATGTTTAACAGAGACTTCTTGTTTTCTTGACCATGGAAAAAAAGAATGGGCTTTCCCATTGCAACATCGGATTTGGTTTATCTGAACTAAAATTTCAGTCTTTAAACCACCTTTTTCTTTATTCATCATTGTTATTTTTCATGATACAGACAGTTTAAGACTTAAAGGGACTAGGTTAAACATTTGCTTAAATTTGCTCATTTCTTTGAGCTGTCACCAAAACCTGGAAGAATGTGTGTATTACTTATATGGCACCAGAAATGGAGGAAGCTTCTGTTTATCACCTAGTCATTTGTATTACTGAATTAAAGTTGCTAGGAAAAGGTATGCTTTTGATACTAGTTTTCCCTCTAGAGTCTTTAATGAGAGAAATAATCCAGTCAGTATTCAGCCATTTCATTTGGAAACCTTCTGCATCAGCTTTGGAACTGGGAAGTAGCAGCAGGATGAATAGAAAGATGTAACAATTAAATAATCTGTACAATACATTTGGGGAAATTTATTGCTACTAGTTGCATGATTTTCCTAAATGAATGCAATGTTCTGTCTCAAAATGCAGCTGTAGGAAACATGTACAGAAAAAGAACCATAATAAAAAAATCCCAAACCAAACCAGAAAAACTACTGGAAAAGCTGGGGACAATTAGTAGAAAAGAGTCCATATCCAGCTTCTAAGCTGAACTGACACTGACATCATGCCAAACTGCAAGATTAAAAATCCAAACCCCACTAGAATCAAAGAGTATTTCTTGAGAAAAGAGGACACTCATCAAAACTTACATAAAATGAAAGCCTTACATAAAATTAAAAAAGGAGGAGCCCTGCAGTGAAAAAAATTCAGGGGACTTGTCAGATCTGTGGAGTGGAAGGTTTTCCTGAAACACAATATATGCAAACAGTGAACTCTGCTGGGTTTATGGCTGTGCTTCCTCTGATGTGACTTTGTTTTAAATAATACTTTGCTTTAAGGTGGCAGCTGAGTGAATTATTACCATTGCCCAGAAGAGAAAAGAACTGCAGCATGTACAGAAGTAAGAACTACTGAGATAAATCACAGCCCGTGGAAGGAGAATGGAACTTCCATCCCTGCTTAAGCCTGAGAGCTACGACCTGGAGGGGACAACATTCATTCAAAGACAGAAAATAGGCTCAGATTTTTTTTTCCCTTTTTTCTGTTTGGTTCTTTAATTAAAATTTGAAGTTTTACCATTACCTACTTCTAAAGAATTTGCTGTTCTGCAAATTTCAGATCAATACCTGCCCTTTAGCTTTCCTTAAGAAAGCTGTAAAAGATTCTTGTGAATTCTAGAATAATAAAGGAAGCATTTTCTATTATTTTATACAGTATCAAATGTTCTGTCTAGAATTAAATAACCCAGCCATGCTGATTTTGCCAACTTTTTTATTGTTTTTCTTTTTGATTAAGCAATCTGCACAGGATTTGTTAGATAAGCAAATATATTTATATTCCTTTCACATGTGTTTTCTGATTTCATTTTAGACCTTTTGCAAATGAGGTAAATAGGTTTCCTGGAGACTTTAGAATATTAAGCTCCAAGTTTTTACAAGAGAAAAAAAAAATTGCTTACTAAAATATTAGGAAGGGTACTCCACTTTTAAAGGATGTTATTATTTGTATTGCAGTTGTAATGGAGCTAAACCACACCTACTTAGAGAGCAGGGCCCAAACATTGCTTTTGGTTACAGCAGTTTAAATCCTTGGAGGCCTTTATTACCAGGAAAATGGAGTAAGATTTCAGTAAAATCAATTTTTAAAAGCACTAGGAGTTTGCTTTTGACCTCAGTCACGGCAAGCTGGGCAGCTTTGCAGAAACATGCTCTCTCTCTTAAATCTGACTGAGACCACTGATGAATTGTGCTGTAAAATTTATTGTTTCAATCCCTTAATACACAGAAGCTGTTGCTTATGTTTCTGGAGGATGAAGTACCCTGTGAAATGGAAGACTATTTCAGGCAAGCCAGTGGTCTTTCCAAAATAATTGCAGAAATGCTTGCACAGAAATACAGGCATCTTGCTCTTCTGTCCCACAACGTACCTCAACTCCTTTAGTATTAGATTAACCCATCAGAGATAGTGGAAAACAGAAGTCTTAAAGGTAGCACCAAACTGTCCCCATCTCTGTACCCTCACAAAGTATTAAGCAAGCAAAAAAACCCCAAAATCGCAAAATAAGTTGGTTCCTTCTGATGGAACCAGAGACTACCTGACTAGCTGAGCAATATTGTTTATTTTTATGCACAGCTGTCAAGTCTGTACCTGTTATTTCTCTAGCTTTATTTGTAGTGGTTTAATGCTTTGGAGTTTTAATTGTGAGAGGATTACTGTTATTATTATAACTGCATAATGGAATCTTTGGCCATATAGCATCTGGAATACTGCAGCAATTCAAACAAGAACTATTTTGTGCCTTCAAACTTTCCTTATTCTGTGCTCACTCAGAAGCTTCTGGACTTGTCACCTGATAATGGCTGAAATACATCTGTGATTCATGGCTTTCTAATGAGGTAGTATTATTTTCATTTTCTGTTTTGATTCTCCATGAAGGATTGTCCTTGGTGGCACATCATTCACCTCATGCCACAAGAGATACTTAAATATACACAAGCAACACTTAAATGTCTTACCCAAAAAGATGACCCATCAATAATGCATATCCAAATTTTATAAAGTCATTTAATTTTTTACCATGTCTCTGCTTGCCATCAAACTGTCATGTGCACTCTGACCCTGCACACTCAACACATTTTAACCAGCAGGAGGAACAGAACCATCAGTTCTCCCTGGCACCATCTGGGGTTCTTTTACAGTTACTGTCTTTCTTGCTGCCTAAAGCTCAATTCACCCTTTTTTTTCCCTTTTTTTTTTTTTTCCTTTTTTTCCACAGCATCTTCCTGATCTTCTTCTCTTGGCTTCAGGTTTCTTCACATCACCTTTCAAGCCTTTACCTTTGTCTAGCATTCCAGGCAGTGTTGCTGTAAAGCTCAGGAGACGTTTGGGTTTTTTCTTTCCCCTTGCTATTCTCATTCTGCTTCAAGTGCACTGTAATTACAACAGGATATGAACTATCCTGCACTGTTATAGATGTGTTCAATTTTCTCACTGTTAGCAGAAGTCTTTTCCCATCACTTTGGCCTGACAAACGTGACATTCACACATTGATTGTATATGTCTGCTTTACACAGCATAGCTAATGACTTTCCCTTATCCTGACTTGAATTTTAGATTAGTTTTTCTACTGCTGAGTATTCCATTCCATCAATAATTGCAGAACAATTAGCTCAGTTGTGATTTTTTTCCCCAAATGTTGAGCAAATTCATGAATCTTATAGTATTTGAGGTAGTTTATGTAAGGTTTTAAACTAATACTTCATTCCAGAGACTTACCTCACCGTGTCTATCAGCCTGCAGACACCTGCATGACTTCTGCTGGGCTGCATGTTCTCAGAAGGGAATACAGTTTGCTTTATGCATTGCCAACTACTAAGCTGTCTCTGAAAGCTGTTGTGTAGTTCTGTGACACCGAGTGTTATAAAATTTGAGACTTAATCATAAAAGCCAAGACAGAAAATAGATTTCTATCACAAAACCTCCTCAGTGTCTCACCTGATTCTTCCATCACTTGCCTTAATGCAAAAATCACAATGTTTTCTAAAGGCAAAGGGCAGTCATATCACAGCAGATTTTCCTTTTATCTCTGGGGGATCTCAAACATCATCTCTTTTGCAAGATGTTATTTTGGGCAATGAATCATGGGTACCATTTACTATATTACACAGCTCTTCACTTTGGACTTTCCATCTTGAGTGTAAATATCAAGTCTCACTTGAACTCACATGGCCATTTCTGGCAGGTTTTTTTAAAATTAATTTTTTATAGGTCCTGAAATGAAAAAGAAAAGACTAGTACTACTGATCTGATATCAGATATCAGTGAAAAATGGGTTGGAAAGAGCTTTTTCCTGATTTGTAGTCTCCTCTTCCTTTCACATGCTGAAAAACTAGCCTAATTTTCTCCCACTAAAGAATTACATGAGGCCCTAAACATTAAGATATGCAAAGCTATCTCTGGCCTATGTATAATTTCTGGATCAGATCCTCCTTAGCCTGAATGGACAATCCAATTTAGGAAATTAATATGCTCAAATCAATTGGTGATAAAAAGCAACTTTTTCTTTTTGCATGTAATCATAATCATAATCATAACCATAATCATCATCATCATCATCATCATCATATTGCAAGTCTGTCCCAAGACATGTAACATGTGAAGAGTTTCCTAAAGAAATATATGATTCAAATTCAAGATATGTGATGTCAAATTTGATGCCAGGAGTATGACTTTGGTGTTTCAAACTCAGGAGATGTATTGGTAGCTTTTACTGTCGGTTCCTGTGTTTCAGAAGCCTTGTGGTTCTGCTTAAGATATCTTCCAGGATATTAAATTCTTTGTGCATTCAAATAAAAGTATATTATTAATGAGAAAATATAAATCTTCACCACTCCCCAGCACTCACAGAATCATAAAGGTTGGAAAGCACCTTTAATATCATTAAGTCCAATTGCTCACCTAGCACCACCACCATGTTCACCATGCATTTTTTTCGTATTTAAACAAAAGAAATCCCAGTAAAAACCTGAGATAACTAATTTACTGGACATTTTTCTACTCTGTGGTTAATAGAAAAATGAGTACAGTGACAAAGTGACAGATGGTTTTCTTTGTGTAATATAAAATAGGGGATAATGACTGGGACAAATCAGGGCTGTTGTCTCTCAACATGTATTTTGAGAATTGTAGGCTCTTTAATTTAAGGTGACCATTTCAATATTCAGGACGAAACTTATCTCTGGGGGCATTTCATGGGTCAAAAAGATGAACATGATTCCATCAGAAGGACGGAATTGGTTACAAATCCAGTATGAAAGTTATGGGCATGTTGGAATGAGGAAGGCTTAAAACAGGTCTCCAAAGAAATATGACCATATTTCATGTTTATCTCCACTGGAGGTTGTAGCCTGATACAAACATCTATGTGTTGTTTCTGTGTCTCACTCAGTTTTATTGTAGATCAATCACTGAATGCTCTTCATGCATAAATATATTCGTGCCAGTGCTTGAAATATAGATTTTTCTATTATTATTTTTCAGTTCCTTTCTGTGCTACCATTACTTAGTCCTGGTCCTTTTCACTGCGCTCCCAGAATTAAATTGGTGCTGTTAGAGTTCCTTATTTCACAGAAAGGAATAACTGCCTTTCCTAATGTTTTTATCATTTCACCACACCTCCCCATCAACACATCCCTGCAAGTACAAGCATGAATATAAACAGCATACAAAATTATGTTACCCTTTTTCCTTTTTTTTTCTTTTTTTTTTCTTTTTTTTTTTATTATAACAGCCAAGAAAAATGTCTTTTAGAGCTCTGATCTATGAGAATACAATCCTCAGCCAGAAAGTCCTTGGTATTAACCCAAAAAGATATTCAAGTTGCAGGGAAGAAATTAAAGAGAAAACAAAACCATAAGCATTTGTTCAATGCTGGTGTACAGATAGAGTCTGGATCAGCAAAAATCCATTCTCTGCCTCTTTAGGTCCAAAAAAATTCCAATGTCCTTTACCCTGAGTGAGAACAACCCTAAACAGTTGAAACACTGGTTCATCTCAGAAGTTCAAGTTAGGAACATTTCAGATGAAAAAAGATGCCAGCACAGACAGTATGTAAAGGGAAAGATACTGCTTTGATAATATCCCAGAACGAAGAAAGGAAGCCCAAAGCTTTGATAGCTATCTATAGCAGGGTTCCACGAGGTTCTCCATTTAAGCAGGGGAGGACATGGGGAGATGGTGCTACTCACCAGGTAGTGGATAACACCTTTCAGGTGATAACTACCAATCAAAGAAATAAAGCTTTGAAACCTTGGTTGGAAAAAATACTATTTCTAGCTAAGCTATCAGTATTATAAGAGGAGCAACGAGGGATAAGAACAGCTTGATGTACAAGAGACTTCTGCTTACCATTAATTGATGCGTGGCCCTAGCAAATAACATTTGTAACAATTGCCAAAATTGCAAATAGTTGCAGAAGTAGATTTGAAAAAAAGATTTAACATGGAAGTGATTGTTCCTGTGCTATTATTCAATTCAATCTATTGCTTCTTTTACATATCCATGACTGTTTTCTGAAATCCATGAGCTGTCATCCAATATGTTGTTTAAAGATCACACTGGGGGAACCTGGTTCTCTGCACAATCACACCAGTTTTGTGTGATTTGCAAGGGCCCTGTGCAGAGTTGCTTGAAACAGAGAGGTGGTTTTCTGGGATGAGTCTGAAAATGTGAATCTTTTAATTCTTCCAACAGCTATGAGGCCAAGGGAAGTGCACAGACAATACTGCACTCACTGTGGGTGTTGTACTCACATGTACAGCTTCTCCAGGTGCACAGGAGCAATCCTTCAAGCTGCCTTAGGTAAAACAATGCAAAAGATAAACTATTTTCCCATTAACAGCTGAAAACTACAAGATAAGGACACTTGAAACAAGCCAAACACACTAAAAAATACGGACCTTCACACACCATAATGGGATTTTTATTTTACTGTAAACTTTGAGATGTAGCTTTAGACACTTGGAAAACCTAGTTTGAAGGATTTCATAACATGGTAGAATTGTTTTGAAAAAGAACAGAAAGAGCCTTCACTGAAAAAAAAGTTAAACTCTAGGAGTAACTTAGAGAAAAGGAGAAGCAAAAAAGAGGGAATAGAAGAGAAATGGCTAATTGAAACATCATCAGGTATGGGATTCTTTCTGACAGTGCTCCTGTACTATGCTCTTTGTTCCCTTTTTGGTGGGTCACCCCAGCTGTCATTTTTGCATGAGAAGCTATCACAGAAATAGCCAATTTAGTCAATCTGGTGTTGTACAGAAATAGTCTATCCTGGAAAAATTAGCAGATGCCCTTTTAATGGTGGAATGTGGGCAGGCAGGGAGATTTCTCAGCCATAGCAAAAAGAACTAGAATTTTAGCCAGTCAGTCCAGAATACCAAATCCTTCCTCTGCATTTCTGCTCTCATGGATGACACATGCACTTGTGAAGGAAGGGTGTACCTAAACTGCCCAGCCAGGACATCTCATGTGGTTGTGAGGTTGCCAAATCTCTGTTTCAGCTATTCTGTACAGCTTCAAACACTTTTAATGGGCAACCCGTGAAAACAAGGTCAACTGTCTACAGACAATCTCAGACTACACAGATTTGCTGAATAAATCCCATAGTGAGTCAATACCTCAGCTGTTTACCTTAAGAAGATGAAAATCAGATGAAACTCCTGAGGATTTTGGCAGGTGGAGCAATCTCCCCCACAAGGAGTGGGTACAGTGAGTTTGAATATGTATTCCTGAAATACAACAAAGGTACTCAATTAATTTTGGAAAGTCACTATCAATTTCTAAACTTCCATTGAGATACCATAAATAATGCTTTGCAAGCTTATTAATTTAATAGCTCTGATATTCATTCTGTTTCATCATGTGTTTCCTAAGCTTTTATTCGCTTTGATTTGTTTTTCCCTCCTCAAATGTTATTTTAAATAGCTTTCATGAAATTGCTGCATAATAAGGGTACCCTTTTGTTCTTATTCAAGGTAGCTCAGCAAAAGCATAATAAATAATAAAGCTGATAAAAGGATACATGAAATGCATTCCAAAATCCAGGAGGTTTATTCTGATACCAGCAGCATTTGACTTCAAGCCAAGACATGTATCTCATCAAGCAACATGTTAAGAAGCTGTTGGGCAATAGATTCAAGCCCAGTAAGTAGTGGAATTCTGATTTTACCCTCACTGATCCCTCCTGACTGCAAGTGTGCAATATAATAATGTGTTATTTAACCATAGAGGGGTTTTTTTGGTTGTTGGGGTTTTTTTTTGTTTTTTTGGGATTTTTTAAGAGGGTCATTTTATGGTTTTCAACTTTGCTGGGTGAGCTAGAATTAAAATTAGTTGTTAACAAGAAAACAGAATACATAATGATCACGGTGGAATCTAAAATAAATTATGACATTTATGCTCACACACTTATATTTTTGAAAGCGAATGTGACTGAACAAGGCAATTATCTTTAATTAGGAGGGGCTAGGGTCATTCCATTAAATATGTCCATCACAGCTAGTTAACAATATTGATTAACAAGATAAGAAGCAGAATAAGCCATTCATCCCTGAATGGGGTTGTTATAGATTTTCTGGTGAATTCCTACAATGTATTACAAAAGGAAAATAACAGCCTTGGAAGTGCCATAATTCCAACAGAGCATGACTTCCAAGATGTTACTCTGAAAAACATTCCTGAAACAATCTGCTTTTGTTAATATGGAATAACTATTGAGCTAAATAAGCACACAAGAACATTCTATAAGTGTGCTTGACATATACAGGGAAAACACTCTTTTATCCTTGAAGCAAAACAATTTCAGGCCCAAACCTTGCAGGGCTGAAGACAAAGACAAATTAAAATCTGATTGACTGCATATGATTAAGAAGAATGCAGATCTGCCACGAGGAGTCCTGGGCTTATGTGGAAATGGTTGCCTAAGAATAGCTCAGTGCAATCCCTGGTTTATAACTCAGAAACAGTCAGTGGAATCAAATTAAGAATTATTTTGTCTTTGAGATATTATGAAAGAGAAATGCAGACATACATATGTTCCCTCTCTCTCACTCACTTGCTCCTCCACATGTTTTGCAATAGACAAGTCCTCAATCTGTGAGATGTCCTACTATTTGCAAGAAAAAGTCAGGGGGTTTTCCTGCTTTTTTCCTTTCCCTGTTTTTTTTTTTTTTGTTTGGGTTTTGTGTGTGTATGTGTATGTGTGTGCTTTTTTAAATTTCATTTTTATCCTCTCACAACACAGTGATTGATCCCCAAGTTCAGTGGCAGGGGACCAAGTGGATATCAAACCTACGCGGTGCTTCTGAAGCCCTGGTGCCAAACTGCAAATTGGAAACGTGCTCCTGGTTACTCCACTGACAAAAGGGATCCTTGATGTGCAATTCCACTCATCACCCCTCTTTTTTTATCCTTTGCATTATCAGGCAGCTGAGATGAGACAACAATAGTGAATGAGCATGTGCCTGATTGTTGGCATGTCAGACACACATTATTAGAAACAGTAGGGGCAAGAAGAAAGATGAGAGGGAAGGCATTTGCTTCTTTGTTCAGATGTTGGAGAGCTTATTTGTGAAGAAAGGAGTTCTTGGATGCACTGACATAGATATAAGGACTTGATGCAATGGAGGCATCCAAATTTTCTCTGTGCATTTTATATTCTAAAATATTCTAAAATATTTTCCATTTCACATTAAAAGAATACGTATGCTAGGCTAATCTGACTTAGAAACATTGTTCCTATATCTTAATATATTTAACATTTTCAGCCAAGCAACTATCCCACAGTTAACAAAAAGGCAAACTCATTCTGACCCTGTGTATAAAATACAAGTTCTTGGTCATGTTTAAAATCATCTTCTCATATTCACTACTTCAAAAAAAAAGGACTGCAAAGCATAATACTTTGTAGAATATAAAGCAACCACCAATTGTTAATGACAATATTTAAATTATTCTCCTAATGAAAACATTTAAGAAGCATTTAACTACAGTGTTCACAGCAAAAATAAAGCTATGTTTGGGCAGATAATAACTACTATCCTCATTTAGCAAAGAAGTAAACACCCGCAGAACACCTGCTTTGTCCAGAGATATAAAAGAGCAAACACTAAGGGGGCAAAAGTACTCCCTCTCTACTGGAAATACAGAACTTTTTTTTTCCCCTTATAATATGTTTTAGTCGGCAGATTCTTCAGGGAAGTTTGCACTAGCAAAATGTAAATGTCTTACGTATAGATGTAAAATAGCAAATCATAGGACCAAGAAAGAGACGTGCAACCTTGAAACAAAGCAAAGCATTTTTTATGGACTGTCAGAACTTTCAGAAAAATTCAGAACTGACTTTTTTCACACATCGTGTACCAGGAAATGCTGAGAGTCAAAGTTTGGCAGTGAGTTCCCCAACATATTTATTCCTTACTTACATGTGTAAGTTTCTGGCCCAAAAATCAGTAAAATACAGACTATCACCAACATCTTGGATGCTGCACTTCTTGTCAGCGCTTCAACGGTGAAATGACATTTCTTTAAGATCAGTACTTTTGATAATGGTGCTGAAAAAGTTTCCAAATGCCTGTGACCAGAGCACCTGAGAAGGTTCTAGAAGAGGTACTCACTAGAGATGCTGCATGATAATGACAACTGAACAAATGAAAGCCTGACTAATCTAAACAGTGATAATGTGGATATTTCAACATCCAACTGTATATGAGTCAAACATGTTCTACATGAAACATTAATCATCACATACTTTTGGCTTCGCAATAAAAACATGAAAGGCAGAAATACAGATGATTTCAAGACTATGAGAAGTTTAAAAGACACCATCCCAGCTCCACTTTAGTTCAATGACTCCTGTTGATATCAGAAGGCTGTAGCTGAGACCAGGTATTAATTCACCCCAAAAAATAAGTTCATGCTAAAATGCAGTTTCACCAGTGAAGAAAACTGTGATCAAGGCCATGTTAATCTCTGCGGGGACTCCTTGTGTGCATGGGATGAGAACAGAGAAAATGTTGTGAGAATTGTGGGTGCAGATGACAGAGGGAAAGCATTGCCGTAAACTGGGAACTTCTGGAATAATTCTATGAGTTAATTTTAAAACTTGATTAAACCATCCTATTGTTTATGGATTTTAATGCTTTCAGCATTACAAAGCACAAAGCAAAACCTTTTTTCCTCAAGCACAGAAAACACAGTTTCTAACTACATTACTTGAATGCCACAAGACATAAACTACAGTGTAACCACATTGTTCTTAAATTTGCAGTAAATCCCCCCTCCTTTGAATTTCCTGGGGCTGAATGCTCCAGTGTGTCTTCTGTGGTTACAATCAGTAATGTCCTTTTTATTAATTTATTTCTGCCCCTTTGCAATGCCTTTGAAAGGATCTGTCTCTACCAAACCTCTGCATTTTTATGGCTACCAAGTCTTCCATGTTTCTGTCAACAGAAAGAAGCTTTGAACAGGATCAAGTATAATTACATCTAGCTTTTTATTGTTATCACTATATTTACTCCAGGACAGCAGACTTTGTAAGGCACCTTTTTTTTTTTAAACAGTGGGGGCACATTATTTTCTAGTTGTATGGAGCAGTTAATTTTATTTCTGCTTGCATTGCAGCTGTCCTAAGAAAAGTGAAATTTAGAGAAATGAGTGGAACTTCTTCCTTTAGATCTGTTCAACAAGGGCCATGGGTTTGACCAAACAGTTGTGGCTCAGCATGTACCTCTGCATCCAAAAAGCCAACATCTGTGCCTTCAATTTTATTTGCAGGTGTGACAGAACCCACTAGTGAGGAAGGAAGTCTTTCAGCTTTGTATTACCAGTGAACTTAGGCCAGTGCATTCCCATGTCAATGGAAAAGTCTCTGCCTCTGTGAAAACATACCTCTAAGATACAATGAGGAATTAGGAGCAAACCAAAAAAATGACATAATAAATAAATTCTGGAGCATGTCAGGCCTATTACCTGTCTCATGATACTTCTTCACAGATTAAGTAACAAGCATCTGCTTATCTGCAGTTGCCAGGCTCTTCAGTTTCCAGTTATCAGGTCCTCTGTTTCTTCTGCCTCTCCTTCATGCTCCTGCAATGTCCCTCCTGTGCTTTCAGCAGCTCTGGCATTTCACAGACAACACAGGCAGGTAACAAACTACCAACTGCACCACTCTGCACTTTTTCTTCTTATGCTGTTTCTCCACAGAACAGCATCACTGAACAGTATTAACCTCTACATAATAAAGCAGAGTTGTCGTATTTACTCCTGACTGCTGATCTACCATTTGGCCGTTTAATTCCCTGTTTCATTTGACTGGAGTAGAAAAACTTTCCTGGGTGTAGGAGTTGACTGCCTTAAGCAAATGACGTATCTTTGCAGTTCCAATTCAAAGAGAGTCACTTTTCCTACAATATCATCCCCTTCATAGGGCTTGAAGTGAAAAGGGGGTTCCATGGAGAAAGAACTGACTAATGCAGAGTTTAATACTGTCAGAAAAAGCTGCACAGCTCACCTTCAACAGATCCCAGATGTAGGACCATGCAGGCACTCTCTGGTGCAGGAGGACCATATCAGGATTTTCTAAGTGCCACCAGGACTCCCAGCGTCTTTGTAGCACCAGAAAAGCAGGAGGTGATTGACAAGCTTTGCCAGTGCTGCAAACAACTTCAAAGGATGTGACCGTAAGCAACAGTGAACAGAGTTCAAACTGTAAGCAACCGGGTTATCAAGGCTGACCCACGCAATTAAAAATGCACCTGGGGTACTGGCCCAGGCCTATCCCAAGGCAGCACACGGTTTGGGAGCTCTGAGAACCACAGAAACAGGTCTCCCAACTCTTTGCTCTGCATCTCCCCTAAGGGAAATAAGAAATTCTCATGTTCTGAAATGTGGCCATAAAGCTGGCCATCCTTTATCTAGGGACTGGATGTAGGTTTAATGATAACCAGGGATGTGCTACTTGATGTTCAATGAAGTTGTGATTCTCTGTTAAAATTGAAGTCTTGGGCCCTGAACTGTCTTTGCCAGTGCACATGAGCCAATTGCTGTCAGCAGCGACTCCAGACGTAACATTTTTATCTTAGGATACATTGTTTTGGGGACACAGCAACCAGAAGATTCACATGATTTAATCTCCTAGCTCCTTCAAGCAGGTAAAAGCTCAAATGTACCAACAGTCTCTAAGGGAGCTGAGGTTTGTTTTGCAACGGATCATCAGCAACGTGACAGAACTCATCAAACTGGCAAGAATGATAAAATATTCTGATTGTAATATTTAGACAATACATACTGCTTTGCAAAGACATTGGTAAATATATTTTTTTTAATTAAACCGAGACTAAATAATTTTTAACATTCTAAATTCTAGTCAGGGCTGTTTCAATATTTTCAAAAAGGCATCTGTTGCATTTTTGTCTATTTACAGCTGTGTTGTGCTGTGCAGAACACTGGAGAGCATCGTGCTTTCTTTCCTGCTTTACACAGGTGAACAGAGTACCTGTGTACTCATTCACAATAAAGCCATGACCCTTGTTGCCATCACAGTGAAGCCAAACGTGCCCTCAGAGCTCTTGCCAAGCATCTCCCACCACTATTGTGCAGCACTGAGTGACTGAACGACCCTCATTTGCCTCTCCACCTCAGGTCAGACACAGAAGCCAAATAAAGTCAAGTACTTCAGGTACAATTGGGGCATTTAGTCACTCAAATGCACATTTGCACTGACATCAAGGAGACAACACTCCTTAAGCCATGGCTCAAAATTACATTAGCAACTGCCAAGGGAGAAATTAGAAAACACAGATGGCTGGGAGATATATAGATAATTATGTCACATACTTTATATTTGGTGCCGGTAAGCCACCAAATTTGTAATTAACTCTGACTTCTTCATACCGTGCAGAGAGGGAAGAGAGTTCTTAAGGAAGTTTCTCATCTTAAAATATCCTTAACTCGAATTATACCAACAAGGAAGACTGTGCAGGATCAAAAGGTTGGTTTGTTCCTAAGTAGAGAGGTCAAAAACCTTTTATGTATTTGAAGCACACTTACAAGATTTCTTGTCTGCTTTGGGCAACTTGCTACCTCACCAAACCATGGTGACACCCTTAGATTATGCTGAGAGGCATCTTCACTCCACCTCTGTCTTCCACTTAATCTTTATTATATATGATACTGAATAACTGTTCAGGAGCTTGCAAAACCTGTCTCTGGGGTTTTTACACTCTGAAAATATGTAGATGAGTTTTCAACCTTTTTTGCAGCAAGAAGTTTTTTAATATATGTTTACTCCAATAATTTAAATTTAAAAAATAATACAAAAGTTACTTGAAATTGGAGGGGAGAGTATGATAAACAGTGAATTTTGTGCTCAAAATCAGAAAGCATCAGCCATGTGAGATGCAAGAATGCCTCTTCAATGGTGCTATTTTCTCTGTAAATCAAAATGAGCCCATCTGAAAAGGTTATCACAAAATTATTTAATTAGTGTTATGGTAAAACTGAAGTCATGTAGTTTAGAATAATGATGATCTAACAATGCTGGTGAAGGGTTCACAGGGCAGCAAGTTTAACTCCCCCAGAGCTGATCAGTAACAGTGATTTCATAGTACAAAAAACTTGTGCCCAGCGTCAAGACACTTTGGTCTGAAGAACAGATGAGGTTTTACTGAGATGCACGTTCCCATAGTGGCAATGCTTATTGTTCTGTGATAATAATTTTAAAGCTCACCTTTAGTTAAACAACAGCAGTTTTGGCAAAGATTTGCAAAGGCTTCTACATCCTCAGGAGGATCCAGGTATCCATAAGCCCTAAAACAGAGCTGGAGGGGCTTGGCAGGCATGATTCATACTACAGTTTGTAATGCAGTGTAATTATTCTGAATATAAATGAACTCTCACTAGAACAGTTCAGAGAAACGGAGAAGAAAAAACAGAGCAAAGACAAATTATTTAACAGACTAAAATAGGAACAGTCACAAACTATCAAGAAATATCACACATGAAAGGATTCTCATAGAAATGTTTCAAAACTTCTCCCTAAACAGGCACTCCCATCAATACTCCTAAATTATGAGTTTGAATCACTTGCTGTCTTCTCTCTTTTGTATCTGCTGTTACCTGCAGTGAGTTAGGTGTGGATGCTTCCTGCTGTGCTGAGTGGAATTACTCCACATTCGATAAGATTCCTTATCCATAGATCAAATTTATGAACTTGAGCTGGCATTTTCAAATAAATCCAAGAATAGGCATTGAAGTCCTCATGGGGTTTTTCATGGAAATTTCAGCATATGATCTTTTCAAACCACTGGATATATCCAAATCCACTCTGAGAGAGGAAAAAAAGACAAGGGGGAGGGAGAAATGTTCCCATTGCTTCATTATTTCTGCAAGAAATAATCTTTCCCAGCACTGATTCCATACCCTGTGCCAGATTTAACAGGGAAGGCAGAACACAGTAAGTTTCTTCTAGAGCTGGTTTCAAGTAGAGAAAATCAAACATATAAACAAACCAAACATGTAAAGTAGGTAAAAGCATGAAAATCACCCTAATTCTTCTTTCAGAGGTAAAATCTTCTGTGTGTATGTGAGCACAAAAGTTTTGTCATTTTCGTTTTTCGTTAGTACTAAAAGTACATGAATCTTTAAATTACAATTACACACCGTTACAGCCAGTGTGGGACTCTTATTCTGGCTGATGCCTTAACTTCAGGAATAAGAAATAATTAGGTTTTGCAGAGAGGAAGATTCCATACATACTGCAAGCCATGTCTTTGTTGTTATACTCACATTTTCCCCCATCTGCTTTCATGAAAAAGTACTGATCTTATGATATAGGCATAACAGACATTCTGACAGCATTTTCTCCTGTCTGAGCAACTTTAAGTCATGGTAAATGTTGACATTCATCACCATCTTGCATGTCTTTCCTGAAGAGAAGGACAGTCAACAGCTGACGTGATTGTGATAGTGAAAAACGTAAATTCTAAACCTGAATAGATCCTGAATCTGAAGACCAAATATGTGACAGGGTAACAGCTCTATAAAATCAGGAAAAATCTCTGTGGTCATGGAGAATGGCTCATATTCAACACTTTTTTGGGGGTTTTTTTGTCTTCTTCTTTCTAAAGGAATCAAAGAGAAACTTATTTTAGGTATCTAAACTTGGACTTTAACAAAGTTTCAGAAGTTTAGCCTTCCGGTCTGTTTACTCCACCAAGGAAATGTTTTCCACTTAAGCAGCACATTAATATAACAAAATTAAATTATTCCATTCTATGTCCCTAAGGTGGAAAGCAACCACATTTTCATTTATTTATGTGGGTTTTTTCCCTAGATTCTGAAACTAGTGGCAAAAAAAATTGTAGTGGAATTAATTTTGAAGATGCATCTGATTTATGTTACTCCTTGCAGCAAAACTATTCCTTTTCCATGGTTAAAGCTGCTTCCCTGATACCTCCCATCTGCAAGGGAAAGTGGTTACATTTTTTTCCTTTTTAAGGGAAAATGTTTCCAGGAACTTCTCACTTTTACATAATGGGATTATAAAGAAAAAAAATTTGGAACTGTCATGAATACTGCCCTTTTGAGGACTCTCATAAAGTTTTGCAAGTGTTTTCCTGCCTAAAAGTTCATAATGTGCTATAACTAAATTAATACTGGTAAGGATTTTCTGTTCCTTCTAGCGAGGAAAGAAAACATGTGCTGAGTTACACTCTGAAATTGTGTTAACCTTGTGCCAATTATAAGTACTACTGCTCTGACATGGGTAAATGTGGTTTATTAGGATGTCTTACTCCTTTTCCTCACATCACTTAGATAATGCTCCGATCTCCCCAGTTTCCTTTCTTGTCACAGATTGCCTGTAGAAAAAAGTGTGAAGCCAGTCTAGATGTTAGATTACCCTCAAATCACAACAAAAAAAATTCAAAATACAGTTTTAAAAGTGTAGAGCTGTTCTTTTTAACGTTTCTAGCCAAGAGCACTGTTTAAACTAAAGAAAGAAAACCTTTTTTAGTTTGTGAGTTGCTATTTGTGGGTCTCCCAGAAAGTGCTATCCCATTAGGTTTCAACTAATTCAAAATTGACTGTATAAAACAACTGGGCTTGAACTCTCTGTTGCATCCATTCCAGTTTTAAGTAATTTCACCAAGTACAGTTGTTTTAATCCTAAAATTTTCATCAATAACCAACACAGAAATGGAAATACGTTTTTGTGCTGCAATTTATTACCCTTGGGGTGATGCCACATAATGGAAATCTTTAGGCTCTGCTATTGGATGTGACATTTTTCATGGCCTTTGCTCATGGTAAAACAGATCAGTGGTACCTGACTTGAACCAGTGGCTCCAGACATGGATTGGAAACCCAAGAATTTGCTTTGCTATGTAATATTTCTGCAGAATAAAGAAAAATTTGCCATTAACTCACAAGTGTTTTCACTTTGGGTATATCGTGTATCTGACTTCTCAGCTATAAACAACAGGGTTACAGCCACATTATAATTCATGCGCAAAATATTTGCATTTTTCCATAAATATGTTTCAAATTTCATCTTGTGCGCTTCAGTCTGGAGGGTATCTACACTCTCTAGATCTCATTTGAAATGAAAATATGCACATTTTCATTTTTATGCAGCCTAAGCTGTTTGCCCACACCAATATTCATGCTCAGATCAGCTGATTTGTCAATTTACATCAAACCCATTATTTAAGTTGGGGTTTTTTTTAAGGAATAGTGCCAATCTTATTTTTCAGCCCTCTAAATTACTTTATAGTCCTTATCTGATGAAAAAGGAAAAACATTTCTTACATGTAATTAAATATTACATATTTCCACTACTTTTCATGGAAAAAAAGCACCTTTGCATGAAAATACAGTGGTTCAGTCACATCCCAACTTGTAGCCAACTTTCCTTTCAACATGAACACTGATCACAGTTCACTCCAGATACTCTGAAACAGAAACTAAGAGCAAAGATATATGTTCAGATCTTGTTGGAGTTAACAACATTTTCAGCACTGTGAAAGTTAAGAAATTCTTCCATTTGAAACAAATAATGTGCTGTATTTTTGGCTTTTTAAAAGGTGATGTTTGATGTTAACAACTTGGTTACTAATGATTTGTTGCTTTTGCATCTGTAAATTATAAAACAATTCTGACTTTTGGAAAAATAACAACTAAATACAGAGAAAGTAAATATCTTAATGTTTGTTGAATTCCTTTTATATAGTTATTAGTCACTGCTAACAAGCAGCACTTCAAGTATAAATTGACAGTTACAACACAGAAATTAAATTGAAATTTTGTCCAGAAGATGCTGTAGAATTCTATGAAATTGAAATAAAAAACAAACCAAAACCAACCAACCAACACCCCCCAGTTGTTTGTTTTTTTCTTTAATGCAGACAAATATACTCCATTCGTTCACTTTGATTCACAGATGTACCTCTCAGACACTATTTTGTATCACTACTAAGCTGTTGAACAATTGGCAAAGACCTTTTCTTATCAACTCTCTTGTTCCGTTGCCAAAAGCATAAGCAAATGAAGTTCCTTTAATGTCACTGGAGCAGAACTCCAGCGCCTGATGGAAAGAGCCACAGCAGCAGTTTCAGATGTGTGAACACTAAACAAAGATGCCAAATGCATTTTGTGCTGTTGACAAGAAATAAATTAGAAATGAGAGTCCAGAGGTGTGAACCATTACAGTTTGTACTTCAGCAGAATTTTTCCTGTTAGATATTGAATTCAAATAATATATATTTTACAGTTTTCATCAAAATCTCTGAACTCAGCTACAAGAGCCAAAGAAATGGGAATGTGTATGGAAGAGATACTACATTTTTCAAGACTGGTTCAGCCCTTTGTACTCAGTGTGAAGGACCTTCAAAGAACCCAAGAGAAGCACGTTATTATTCATTCATGGTAAGTTTGCAGGTTCAGGGCTTTCTTTGCTTACTCAAAGCTCTTTCTTAAATACATTTGCAACATCAAAATTTTGTCACAGAGGAGTAGAAGAGGACCCTGACTTGCTTTATTTATTTTTTAAAAAATGGCTGCAAGTGAAAGTGAAGATCGTAATTAATGCCATAAGCTTTTTGATTTACTTTGTATGGTTTCTTACTCTCAGAAAACAAATAGGTGTTACCTGCGTACAAAAGGGAATCCACACACAAACACTGAGACTGGCTTAAACTGAAACACACCAAACAAAAGTCTGAGACAAGGATTTTGTTTTTCTTGCCTTCAGTTTGATTTTACAATTACAGTTCTTTCTCTGAAGACAAAAGTTTAGTTAAATAAAAGCTGAGACTTTTTTCACTTAACAAGTCGACTCAGAAATATGGCTCTACAGGGGATGGGGGAATCCCCACTAAATGTGTATCACAGGAGTGGCAGCAGGTATAATTCTTGTGCAGTAGTCTCTCTAAATGTCTTTGAATATTCCAGAGGGCAGGATATGGTAGCTGATATTTCAGCATTTCTTGAAAGCTACCTTCACAATGCACATTTATCTGTTTTCAGAAGTGGAACAAGCTTCATCCTCTTTCAGTATTTTAGAGGAACAAAGGAATGAAAGGGCAAAGGGCGTGTCAGTCTGGGTTCTTGCTCGCACATGTAAAGCAGTGAAGACATTCACACTCATTTATGGCATTTGCCAAACAATATTTTCAGTTTACAGAAGACCACTGAAATGCAATGCTCTGCAGCTCAGACTTTTTTTTTCCTTTCAAATCAACATTTCTTTAGTTACTGTCTGTCCAAAGGGCAGGAAGAATTGAAATAGCAGCAGACCCTTCTGGATGAGGTTGGCAGATTGGAAAGCAGTGACTATCCTAACCAGAAGAGCACAGAATACACTCACTATCACATTCTGTGCTGCATGGCAGCACTTTTTTTCTAGCATAGTCTTCAATATCATATTTCTATTTACAGAAGAAGAATGTTTGAAGGCAATACCTAAATACCAGTCCCCAGGTGTGCAATGGCTTCTTTATATTGTGCCACAGTAAAATAACCTTGAAGTGACCCAAGTTCATAGTTATACTATTTTGAGAGTGCTTTACGTTGCCAGAACTAACCAGTATAAAAAGGGGGTGTAGCACAAATGAGAACTGAAGCCCCAGAGTTCTTCAGTGTTATGGCTTTGTATTTCTTGTTCCTTCTATTTTTGAAATACAGCACATATTGTTATAGACAGTTATATCTGCATATTACAAGCAATTACTGGGCAAAGTGCTTTTCTTTGTCAAAGTCATTGGCAAAACTTACATTATCTTCAGAGCAAACAAGCTGCGATCAGATCACTGTGTACACTGTGAAAGTGAAGCGTGCGGCAAGAAAAAGGGAAGATGGAAACTGCATTAATTTAAAACATGTGCTCTTAAAAAAGAGAGGCACAACTCAAAGACTCATGTTAATATAATGAAACCTGATTTTCCTTCAAAGAACATATTAAAAACTTTTCACGTCAGCCCTCAGCATTTGGGTAAAAAACTTAATTTAACTCAACTGTAATCCACACTGTCATGGGCTCTCTAAAGCTTATTGTTATGTTACTGAAAAATGCACATTGCCCAGAGCCTTACATCATCTTTCTGCACCAGACAATTGACTGCAAGCTGGTTGTTATTATTACAAATGTCATAGCACAAGACCCATGTCCCTCTATCCAATTTTTCTAGGAAGTTTCACAGTTCCTGAGTAGCCTAGAAACACTTGTCTGACCCTGCCAGCATCAAAGTGTAGTTTTTCAGTCTCTACAGGTTTTGCATTTAAGGTATAAATTACAACTTTTAGAGTTGAATCATAGATAGCAAAGACGATTTTATGGTTATTTCATTGGTTTGAAAACAGCAATTTGCTCAGGTTTATAGCCCATTAAGACACTATGTTTTTCCTTGTATTATCCCCTCCTGTGCAGTACTAATTTAATTTTAACACTGTGATTTGAACACCACACATACAATTAGTTTCCATCAGGAATGGAAGGTCTCTCACTCAAGGTCAAATTATAAAAAGCTTATGAAGCAGGATGAACTGATGATTTCTGATCAAGTAAAACAAGTCAAACCTCTATTTTCAGACTTTTTTCCCTAATTTTAAGAGAAGTCTCACTTCAGCCAATCTAAAAATTTGAAACATTTTTTAAAAACCCAGTTAGTTTTTTTTCTATTAATATTATTTCTCCACACATACCGAAATTCATTTTTAGCCCAATTAACAGCAGCTATCTATGTAGATAATTAGAAAATATAATGAAGCACTGGTTTAGAACTTCACCAAAGAGCTCTCAGTTCAGGAAAATTAAACAGTAGTGATATAACTAGTGTAGCATAAAACACTCTAAGAGAATATCGAAGGCCTTGGGGTTTCTTTAGATGTCTACTATAGCAAAAGTTCAGGTAAGCTCGTATCTGTGGTGACAGCAGAGTTCTCTGGCTTATTCCATTTGTCACTCATTTAGAGAAGTAAAAATAGCTTTCCAGGAAACCTCATTTCTCATTCTAGAAATCACTGAGCTCATAAATCACCACTGTGCTTCTAGAAAACAGGTATTTGTGTATACATCATCCTACAGTGTTTAAATTTTCCCAAATGAACTGTGTGCCATCTGGGGCTTTAATATTTGTCATACATCACATCTTACCTATGATTCAGTTTTGATCACTCTGTCTTCCTCTTGATACTTGCAATTAAGTTTTAGAGATGTGCCTCTAACCTTGGTGTAATCTTCCTGAGGGAAAAAAGTATATGAATAAGATACAAGTTCTGCTGGATAAATCCAGATTTGAAGACAGAAGAAAAGTCTTTATAAGACCAACAGAGGCAGTTGGGAAAATCAGGCAGGTTTCTTCCAGTCTTTAATAAACATAACAGATTCAAGGGCAAATGTAAGTCAAAAGAGCCAAGACAAAGCTGAGACAAATACAAGCTGGGACTTTACTGAGGAGAGCTGAAGTTGTTTGGTACCTGTGAAGTAGAGGAGATTTGAGGAGTGTAGAGTGAAGGAATGGAGGAGAGCAAGAGGGGAAAAACCAGAGAGAAAAGAGAGCAGTAAACCCGGTCAGGACCAGTTGTATCAAATATCTGCCTCTATAGCGTTCAAAAATGCACCTGCCTAGCCCTAGTTACGTAAATAAACTAAAAATCTCTCCAAAACCAGGAAATAAAGAATATCATCGACACTCATCCTCAGAAAACATTCTCCTCCTAGGGGTAAGCAAGAGAGGAAGCTTTGTAGCATCCTCTGAATAAAGAGGTTTTAATCATTTCCAGTTAAGGTGGATGGGAATGGAGAGAGCATTTTTCAGGTCACTCCTAAAGTTCCCCCTAGTTTTGGCTGAAGGAGACCAGCTGGACACTACAGGCTGGAGGACAGAGAAAAGATGAAGCATTCATGCCACTGAGCTCACTGACACAAAGGCTTTCCTACTCATGGTTATATTTTAGACCATACAGTAATTCTATCTGCCATTATTTAATTCAGGGTATTATTATTTAAGTGAAACAGTACCTTTGATACCGATCAGTCTCAAGATTCCTTCATTTCATTTCTGCTACAGCACAGTCAGCTGTGTCTATGCCTGGTTATCACTATTTTGAAAACCATATCAATTGTCCAAATAAGCAAGAGAAATTTGGAGTACTAAATCTCCAAGCAATGGAGGTCCTGTTTAGATGTGTTTTAAAGACACTTGTCATAATTGGAACTGAAAATCTAAATTTTAATCTGCAGTGAAATAACCATTATGTTCAAGCTTGAACCTTCAAATAAAAGCAACCTGGGATTAGGCACCATGGAATGCAGGTATTTGTCAGTGAATCACTAAATGATGAAACTACTTAGCACCTCTAGGTATAAAAATTCAATTTTTGTCCTACTTCTCCAGATGGAAAAAAACACGCATTTGATGGGACTCTTTCTTAAGCTGCCTCATGTCAAAAGGTGATAAGGCTGAGGTTTCAGACGTTTGGAAGAAGGAACTGCACAAACAACTCTAAACCAGCAGAAGAATCCTCTCATGCTTGTTCTTTCCTGCTACTCTGACAGTTCCCTCTGCAGCAAATTGAATCAGCAAATGCATTTGGCTCTTTTGCAATATTTTATTTATTTTTTTTCTTTTTAAGGAGAAAGGGGAAGCAAGTGGAGGAAAGCATAGGTAATCACTATAAGTAAAGAAATGCTCCCAGGAAAAGGTGTTTAGCTTCATTTCAGAGTCAACATTTCCAGTTTTATAAATTAACATTTAAATATTACAGTTACATATGTGAGTCTCATTCTAATCACTGCAGAACCACAGCTAGCAAGTCAAAGAGTTTAAATGGAACAGAGTTATGCACTACACACACACAGACAATAACTTCCATATTTAGTACCTCTAAAATCAGCATCACCACTTTCCAATGTATTAAGAGATTCCTGGCTTCTGTTTCCCCTTCCTGATCCTTTGAAATAAACCCTGAATTCCTGTAGCTGAATAAAGAGACTGGAGGGCTTTGGCACTTATGTGCCAAAACAGATGACTGTTGTAGTGTCCACATTTGCTGTTGTAAAACTTTGGTAGTTTCCTCTTTCAAGCATCCTTTTAATATATTATTTCCAAATTACTGTTAACTTGAATCCTGCTTTTTGTAAGGATCAATTACCAGCAACTTGCAGAGTTGGAAAAACATTAAATGAGACAATCAATACTAGCTATGTTTCAAGATTATTTTCACTTCTTATTTTAATCTTTGTTTTCTCCCAACAGCTACAGATAAAAACACGACCATAGGATAACATATGGAATCAGAATCATTTATGTTGGAAAGCACATTTAAGATCATCAAGTCCAGCACAACAAACTAACACTGCCAAGTCCATCACTATATACATAACTATATATGTACACCATACATATAGAAGTGTGTAACGCTATATATATAACATGTATCACTTACATGAGTGCATGCAGAACAGTTTATTTGCTAATTGTTTGCACTATTGCTCTAACAGAAGTCAGAGCTACAACAAAAATGTTCAGTTCAGTAATGGTTCCTTTGAGATTTCAGGTTAGGAAGAAGAGCTTGGGGATTTCTTCTTCTAAGCAGAAGAATACATTCATATATTAATGATTTTGTTTAGAAACGTGGGGTTTTATACATTTATTTTCTTTTACATATGGCTCAGTTCAGCTCCCTGAAAGCTGTTGTGTTGTATAAAATGTGACTTATCTGATTAACCACAAGTACATACCATGGTTTGAGTTCAGAATATTCACGATCAATCAACTCAGTAAATTGTATCTGGGAAAAGCTGTTAATAAAAAACATTCAAAGAGATGGAGTCAAGGAAATTTTGATTTGTTTGTCATTATTCTAGAAGTAGAAAAGAGGGACTAAAATCATTCAACACCCCACTCCCTCCAGATTATTCTCTCTGCTCCACTGAGCACCCGTAAGCACATTCAACTATTAAATTAGCACTGCTAAGCTGTGCTATTTGTGTTGGCTATTTTTATACACAGCGGGCAATAATCATTGCTTAATGAGAGCCTAGGCTTCAACACCAGGTGTGATTTTTGCCATTAGGGGATCTATTTTTCTACTTTTCATAGTTTTCATCCCAACCAGTTTTCATCCCCCCCAGTCCCACCTGTTTCTCTCCTGAGGGTTGCAGGTTGAATGCTGATTCCAAGCTCAGCATGGGGCATGGGACTTTATTTGCACTGACTGTTGTAAATCATAACACAGGGATTTCTGTGAAGATGCGCCATGAAAACATGATTTTTGTCATAGCCCTTACATTAAAGGTGACTTCTGAATTGCAGCCTCTTCTGCCATTTCCTTTGCAAAGAAATGTTGTTCAAATGTTTGTTTCTCAAAAATCTACCTGTAATATTGAAAGAGATGTATTCATGGTATTCACTGTCAACAGAAGCAAATATTTTTTCCTATATTAGTGACAAATGCTCAGCATCTAAAAAGCTTAATTACACACTAGAAGTGGCCGACTTTCTGCTATTCAACGTTGTAAAATCTTAAGAACAAAAATAAAGAAAGAAAAAACGTAACTTCTGCTCACATTACAAGGGAAAACCCAGTTCTGAGAGAGTTGCAGATGGGCAGAAACTCCTGCTACCGGTATTTTGGGGAAAAAGACAAACAAACAAAACTACATATGACTTTCGTTGACAGATTTTTTTTCAGCTTCCTGAACTTGAGTGCAGCCAGATCAAGCAAAAACATGCATTCTTTATCCCAACACGACATGATAAGATCCAGTTCCTTTCATGTGAGACTTTAGTCCAACCTGAAGCAAATGCAGAGCAGAGCTCCAAGTATTCAGTTTTGTAAAATCCTATTACCAAATACAAATAAGGAACAACTCAGCAATATCACTCCACAAATAGATTACACCTTTTAAACTAGCTGAGAGTAGCAATTCTGCACAATTGATACCAGTTTTAGCCGTGTAACATAGATTATTTTATTTTATTTTAATTCCGACTTGAAAATCTCAGTCAGGGAGCAGTCAAGGGTGTGGGAATCCCTTCACATTTACATAATGTCTCTTCTTTTTTGTAGCACCAAAGGATAAGCTGGAAATACTGGAAATGGAATGGAAATCCAAAATATGCTTTTGACTTGAATGTTTGAAAACAGTGCTATAACAACAACCAAATAGAGTTCAAATTAGTAGCTTCTGTACTTTATATCAGTTTCCATCTCTAGGCTGAAGATGGATTGCATACTGAAAGGCAATAGAATGCAGAGCATTCACATTTTTACATGTCCTGTGATACTCACAAACATTATGGAAATGCTAAAGAAAGCAGAATTAGTATTTTCTTTCCTCCATGGACATGTGTTTTAGGTGGGTTTTTTTGTTTGTGTCTGTTTTTTTGTGGGGAGTTGTTGGGTTTTGTTTGTTTGGGTTTTTGTTTTTTATTGTGGTGTTTGTTACTCTTAATAGCATTAATATCTCAGTAATTCTCCTGGCCTCCTACAATTGTCTGGAGAGTCTTAACAAACTTAAAAATGTGAAAAAACATACCAGTAGCTTTATGGTAATTATTTTATCCAGAACTTAGCAAGACTGGGTAGGGTGCATGCTACTAAATATTACTATGGTTTGCTTAGTAGTGTTTGCAAGATGTGATGGCCCCAAGTTCTGAACCTGAATTCCCTGGTGACAACTGGGTCTCTTTCTGCTCTGTGTATCGCTCCAGTACTATTCATTGGACTCTGTTCCTGTTAACATCAGAATCCACACCTGAATAAGCATTTTTCCAAGTTTACACATGTAAAGTAAGACAAAGTGCTATTCCAGCATGTTACAACATGAAATCTCGACTTTATAATTTGATTCAACAAGGTACCCTGCTTCACTCTCTTGGATCATCTCTTTACTGCACACATCTCATGACAACAATGTGAAATTAGTAATTATCATCCATGTAGCTCTTAAAACCTGTAGTGAGCTACATAGAAATACTAGTAACAGTCATTTAAATTAACTTTCTTGTTCTGCAACAAAATTTCACAGCATTCAGAAACTGCAAGTAGAAACACGAACTCAGGCCAAAAAAGAAAAAAAAAAAAAGCAGTCATATAATTGAAAAATATTTGCTGGGTGACATTGCAGTATACAGGTTCTTATTTTATCCTCCACAACCACATTTTTAAAGTCCTCGAGAAACCCCCAGACTTCTGTACAGGCACTCATATATTGCATTTATTTTGCACTGGGACCCCCCCCCCAACACATTTTGCTGTTTCCCAGCAGCATAAATGTTTAAAATCTTTGTGTTGTACTATCAGCACATGTTCACATACTGAAAAAGAGGAACGTGATCCAGCAGTGCCTGCAATATGGATCACTGCATTCCCTGCTGTACACAACCGTCTCAGATGAGTCTGTTGTCCAGATGAGAGATACAAGTCAAGTCACATTTGTTAAGGAAATGGCCCTATTTCTCTTCCATATATCTGTGAAACTCATAGCCAATAGTCCCTCTTGAAAAATAGCAGTTAAATGCATAAAGGATTGCTCTCTACCAAAATTTCACCTGCTCATCCAAAATCTACCAGGGGCTTATTGGCAATGCCTTTTACTGCTGTGCATAAATCACCCAGACCCTAGTGAAGAGACATGGCTGTGTCAAAAACAGTGCATCTTCTCAGCAACATAGTATGGATCTACATATCTGTGAAAATTAAATGGAATAAACAAATCATCACTTTTAGTTGTACATGTCCTTTCAGGTCTGCACAAAGCAATGGCAAATCAGAAGCATCCCATCACTGGCTTCAGTTTCATTTATGGGGAAATTTCTTTCTTAATTTTTCTGCCCAGAAAGATGATGGAATCTCCATTCTTAGGTGGTTTTTGAGGCTCAGCTAGGCAGAGCCACAGCTGAGCTAATCTACCCATTGGTGATAGTCCTGCACTGAGCATATGGTTGGACCTTCCCAGGTTCCTTCCAGCCAATGCTTCTATGATTTTACATTATGAAATCAGTCTCATATGTGAACTGAAAGCTGACATCACATTTCTTATGCCCTCTTTTCTAGCACAGCATGATTTTCATTTCTAAACACCTTTGTCCATACTACGATTTCTCTTTTCATGCTTGTCAAGTCCACTCTTATACAAACACTAAGATACTTCCACTCCACTTTTGATCTGCTGCCTGATCCTGACCTGGCTCAAACACACTGTTTCTCTCAGATATTAAGTCGAGTTGGACCTCTATTGACAATCACTGCTAAAATCCAATTGCCAGCTGTTTTGCTTCTCTGTTAGTAATATAGTGATAGTATCAAGCATGAATATCTGGATATCCGTGTCCCCTGTGCATGGGATGCACAAATGCAGTAGCAGGTGCTGTACAAATACTCAACAAAAAGATGATCCTTTGGCTACTTTCACAGAAATTCCTTGAGTGTAAGCATGCTTGAGACACGAAAAGGAGAAAAAACACATCACTTATTTCTGAAAAAAAGTTATTTACTGAGCTGCCATGGGTTGCAGAATCACAAAACTGAGGTCATAAGCAATTTTCTCCTTTTTAAAGACAATCTCATCAGGGAGGGCTGTAGCAGAAGTAAGTGAAAGCAGAAAACCCAGACTGCTCTGACCTCTAAGAATCTCAGAGTATTTAAGGTGTCGCAGTTGCATTGATTTCCTGTGTCTACCCTACTGTATTTCTCCTACACTGGCAAACAGGAGACTGGGCTGATTCATGAGAGCTGCTATTTGCATGTGCAGTTTATTGGCTTTCTCTGCCACAGCTTCTGTCAGTAATGCTCAACAAAGATATTCTCACTGTGTGTTCTCCCTATTGTGTTAGCCAGAAGAAGGATAAAATACAGCAATTATATATTCTGATTATATACATTTACTTGCTCTGCATTTACTACATTCTAATTTTCATGCTTTAACTACGAAAATTAGGAAAACTATTGCCCACAATTTTAAGAAAAATACCTTGGGTTATGACTGATAAACGGTGACTCAGTGTGTGCTGGTGCACCTTCCTCTGTCAATGTGACAAGGGAGAATCAGTTCTTGATTTTCTCCTTCCTGTGTTAAACCTTGGGTTTCCTCATGGGAATTAATCTCTGAATAACCTCTCACTTTTTTTCCCTTTTGCCTTTTTGTTCCAGCTCCAGTAGGATATATTACATGAAGAAGGTAGAAGGCAGGAACAAGCCCTCCACCTTTTACAGTCATCCAGTATAAAAGGTGGATGGTAACCTCATGTAAGGATTCTAAATTGCTTCAAAAATCAAATTTGCAGGAGAAATGTCTCCAATCTCATAAATCTACACATGTAACCTGCAGTAGATGCTGAACATTACACAACATCTCTGAGGTAAACTACTGGTACTGTCTTGGGTTGCCCCCATGTCTTATACAAGTTACCCCAGGATGGGACTGGACTCAAATCTCAGGAATTATCAACAAGGCTAAGACAATATAAGGGCATAAAATTGCCTATCTATGGACAACTTTTGTGACTCTTTCTCCGTCAGCTCAACAGCATGCTGATGGAAGTCACCCAAATGTTCAAATACATGTTTAATACACTTGTTTCTTTGTAGAACCAGAGATCTGTTGGATCTTTTCCACATATCACATTTTTTTCCTAATTTTCATTTCAGTGTTAGTTTTCTTCATAAGCTTCCTCATCTTTCTGCCTTTTTGAAAGTAAGCAACTGTGTGTCTTACATGCTCATTCCATGGTATCATTTGTACAGCACTAAAAATTATATCTGAAAACAGTTAAGCCTAAATTTCAATCTGTTTCAATAAGTTTCAACTCAATTTGTTGTGGCTGAATTTAATTTCTTGAACTACTGCTTGTATTAACCCATCAATTTAAACTACTAGTTGCTATCTACTGTTAGAGTCTGTCATTTAAAGTATCTAAGGCACAATGAGCTAGTAAGGATTAAGAAATTTTCTATGGCAAACTGTTCTAAGTTAAAGCAACTCAGTTAAATAATCAAATGCTCTATTTCATTAAGTTCTTCATAGAAGTAATTTCATACCTTAAAAATTTGTTCTTTTCACAAGACATAAAAGCAGAGCAATAGAAATAAGTATGTTGTGCATATTATTATAACGGTATTCAGCTGCTTGAATATATGCATATAATGTTATTTTAGACCCTCTAAAGGTGTATAAGATGCATATTGGGACAGCATATCTGGTTGAGAGCCTCCACCCTTCTGGAAAAGCACTTGAAGTCAAGACGTAATGTTTCTAATGTCAGGCCAATGTGATTTGACAGTTGAATCATTCCTTAAAAATATAATTGTTTTTAGCACAGTATAGATATACATATATATAGTTGATAATGTTACAAATTGGAAACCAATAGAATATCCCATAAATACAATTTCAATTTAAAAATTTCAACATTTTAGCCTAGTTTATGACAGAAAAAATAGGAAACTCTCAATAGTCCTTTATGGAACAAAAATCCAATTTTGGCTCTCCCTGTATTTCACTATATTTATAAATTCACTATATTTATAAATTTCACTATATTTATACTATTCTACTGACTTAGAATAACAGAGCATAGACTGTAGGCTGAGGTTGCTGTCTCTGTCATCCCCTTTTAAATCACTCTCCCTACAAAGTGCTTAAAACTTTTGTGTGGAAACCTCATCTTTCACTCAACTGATGTTATAATACATAAAGATTTATGTTAATGAAAAAAACTTATTACATATTTGTGGAGTTGTAATGTCACAGCTGCAAAGGAACTTCAGAGCTTTTTAAGAGAGTAAACTTATTTCTGTGCCCATAGCACATGAATTTCCTTTTTGGCAATATTGGGATTCTTTAGAAATTGTGGTAAGTTATCATTACTTACTGACATTTGTGGGTTTATTCAACCATCTTAACTCAGTCTGGCTGCTAAAACAGTTGCAGACAGAAAGTAATTTCAAACTTGCCTTCAAAGCTGGATGCAAACCCGTAACACAACAGGACTGATACTACTCCTATAATCATCGTGGGTCTTAAATAGAATTTAATTAATTGAATATAAAGATTAAAAATCTTGGTCTGAAATATTACGGGTCCCCAAATAATTGTCAACTAGTGCTAATTATTTGAACTGTAGGTCTTCAGTTTCCCTCTAAGTCAAACCATGACTTTGGATGGCATAAAAACAGTAAGAGCAGCATTGAGGTTGCTCAAGTATAAAAGGTGTGAGACCAGAAACAGACCATTTATCTAGAAATGTTAAAAAGAAACTTCCAGTTCAACAATTTCTGTTTAAGAAGTCTGTCACTGCTCCCATGGACAAAAAAGAAGTCATTACCAGAGGTAGCAATAAGACAGAAAGTCTGAATCCATTCACACTTTGTAGAAAAACAACTTACTGTGGTATTGCACAAAAAAGACACATGGCTTCTATAAAGCAAAAGTTGTTCAAGCTCATGCAAAACTCATCTGAAGGATTGATGTACTGAAGAACTAGAATTTATTTTGGATAAATGTACTGTTGTTTTTAGGATAAATTTTAGGAGCCATGCAATAACTAGTGGTTAGGTTCTAACTAGATAACAGACTAGAGTTTCCTACGAAAAACACTGCAAGAATTACATTAAATATAAATTTTCTATGCAATAACTAGTGGTTAGGTTCTAACTAGATAACAGACTAGAGTTTCCTACGAAAAACACTGCAAGAATTACATTAAATATAAATTTTCTATGCAATAACTAGTGGTTAGGTTCTAACTAGATAACAGACTAGAGTTTCCTACGAAAAACACTGCAAGAATTACATTAAATATAAATTTTCTATGTTTAGCAGTTTCTAAGATATCAAAAAAAGATATAGGGATTCCAGCCTATGTGGATCACTTATATGATCAATTGCATTATAAGTGAAAACTTCACAGTTATGTTTGATTCCCTATGTTTTAGATTAATGAGGATTCGAAGGTTGTTAAATCTTCTGCATTCGTTAGCTTTTCAGCCAGTGGGAAATTCTCCCTGGCATTACACTAATGAAGTGCCCTTAAAGTCAGCTGGTGTAAATTGTGAATGTGGCACATAATGATTTGACTCAAATACAACAGGAGGCTTAAACTCAGGGAAAATTCATAATAGCCCTTTCCACATTTTTAATCAGTTTACTCCAAGCAATTTCTTTCTTTCAAGTGCCAAGTTGCAGCTTAATTTGAAAAGGATCAAATTTTCATTAGTTTTTGAAAATTTATCCACAAACAGGGATTTCATACAAAGAAGTCAAGTCTTGTCTTCCTTTTTTTCAGTAGAATTCAAAAAGATTCACATCTATTTCCATAAAATAAAATTGCCACAATAACAACTGTGTGTTTCTTTCTTTTTGAGCATGTGAGTTTACAAATAGTAGCTTTTCTTACAAGAAACCCTCATAGTTTCTATACAAAACAAATTTGTGCAGTTTCATTTACTTCCAAAGCAAGCGGCAATTAGTAAAATTAGAAGAAAATAAGGATCAAGATCAGTAAGCAGTCTCATCCACTGAAATAATACTGCAGTTGTGGGGAAAAAAAAAGGACACCAAAAAAAAACCCCTCAGAAATCTTATTTGTACTTGCAATATGGAGTGATGTTTATGTCAGCATACATCTTTTACATGACAGAGATATTTATGGCTAAATGCTGACATGTTGCCTAAGAGCAGCAGCAAAATGATGAAGATAATGAAGACACCTAGCTCAGATATTAGCAAGAGAAAAGAAAAAAAGCCCCACAAAGTAAAACAAAAAACCACCATAGAAATACATGGTCCAATTATCCTGAGTCCTGGCTGGAGCATTCCTATTGGTATCTGGACTGACTAACTGGATTAATGCAGGACTTCGAGGTTTTCCCTGTCCCAAACCAGCAGGGCCACTTTAAATTAGAAGTCCACTCTGAACTAGAAATTGCTGTTCAGAGCTAAATATTAAAATATTCTGGCCAGGTTGCTTGGATCTAAATGTTGCTTTCTCACCTCCCTGCAAGAAAGTCTCCTCAGCTGGAGAGCAGAGCACAAGCAGCGGGGCCTGGAGGCTAAAGATGCCAAAGCAGGTAAACCAGGCTCATCCTTGTTGCAATTCCTTCTCCCTGGAACTGTGGAGGAAAGGAGAAACACATTGCAGCTGCACATCCGTGTCTGTCCCAACAAAATTCAGATCCTAACAGATGAGAATTCACCTTTGTAGCAAAGGAGATAGAACAGTATCCATGCAGACTCTCAATTAAATATTCCTATGTGACCATCATAGCTCCTCACAACAAATGGTCTTCTGGAATTTTCAAACCTGAATTTAAATATTTTTTCCAATAGAAAGAAAAAAACAACACAGTTTTATAGCAGATTAGAAGGCTGTTTATCAGCTCAAAGGTAGACTCCATTTTTACTCACTCATTTGAATTTCACCTAAAATTTCATATCATTACAGCTCATAAATCACTTAAGCCTAAAGTGGTATACAGGCCTGTACTTGTCCTCTAGGATGAGCTGGGAATGCCAATACAAAGATTTGGAAACCGCTATATAAGACTGGTGATGAAAAATTATGTATCTCTTGACGCATTTCATCGTCCTGGTAGATGACCACCTTGAGGGAAAACTTGCCTCCTTTAATTCCTCCCGGATTCCTCCCAAATCAAAAAATCATAATGAGTCCTCTCAACTTCAGATGACCCGTTTCAGATTAGTGTTTTCATCTGGAATGGCAATAATATTCTTCCTGAAGAAAGAAGAATATATTTGCCATTCAGAATGAGAGCTTTCATATGCCTAGGAATTAATATCCCACCACTAAATGGCTAAAATACATGTCTGGAAACAAAAAGTGCCCCTGTTTGCATTAGTACACTTGAACTACCAGCAAGTTTTTGCAGTTAATACTGTCACTTTGCCAAAGACTCATGAAATTTGGCAGAAAACATTGATTCACCAATCCCATGAGAAATTTGTCCCTGGAAAACACAATGCATATTAATAGTCGTGGCAGAAAAACGCTAAATTACACAGGGGTTTATAGGAATTTTCAGCACTGATCAATGATAGCCAGCAGAAAATAAAGCAGAGAAAGTACAAACTGTTGAGAATATTAAGCTCAAAATTAGATTAATTTGCAGATCTGTTAAATTTAGAGCATCCTAAAGCAGAAAGAGTACATGAAGAGGCTTTTGCTTGTTAAGCACTGAGTCTTTCTAGTTTATCAAACTGAAAAAGCATTCTGTTTATCCATCTCAGGAGTCCTAGAATATAATAAAGTTAGTGGCCAATTACCACTCCACTCACATGCCCACCCCAAAAGCAGAAAAAAGCAATCACCAAATGAAATGTTCAGCAAATGACTCTGCCTTCAACCAACATTATGACAGGGAAAAACAACGCAGGAAGGATGAAAGGCCCGGACAAGGGTAGGGTGGCTGCAGTATATGAAACACCATCAGTATGTTCTGATAGTCAGAGCATTTTGCTCTGATAATGTTGAGAAAACAAAATTTAACAAGTGACAGCCAGTAAATACATAATCAGAGAATGCTTAAGTGACTTGGGATTTGGAAGGCAGTTACTTAAGGAATAAGTTAACTGTTTATGTAGCAGAATTAAAAATACATTAAGATGAGGGTGTAGAATGACTTGGTAGATGTCTTCAATAATAATCCATCAGGTACCATACAAAGAGTTTTGTTAATATTGGCAAAACTAAATAAACCCTGAGGAGAAGTCTGATTGGAAAAAGCAAACCTTGTGGTGTAAAATAAACATGCATGTCAAAATCAAGCACCAAGTTCACTCAGATTCCTGACAGAAGTCTCCAGCAATGAATTGGCAGCCTCACTGTTTATACTGCTCTCACTCTTGTGTGACTTTAAAGAAAATTTCCATTTTAGCTAATGCTGAGACCTTCAGGCAGGAAGTTCTCCATCTCACTGACTTTAAACTGTAGAAAAGGTGGCAGCTCATCCACTGCATGTCTCATCCCATCCTATATTCCACCATCGAGGGTCCGGGTGATAAAAGATGATTCACCAACGCAAGAATCTGTGGGGGTTTTGGAGTTGATTTAGGCTATAGAAACACAAACAGGAGGAAAAACTTTGAGTACCGAGTTCAGAATTCTAATTTAAAATTATCCTAGAGATACAGAAAATCAACTCTCAGTGAGATGAAGTTGTGATTTATATGCCAGCCTGCAGAAGCTAATCCATACCAAACTTGCAGGGAGAACTGATGAAGGGATGAATTAACACATTCTTGCTATCAGCCTTAACACAAGCTTACAATTTTTGAGTCTTGTCCTGATCCAGATTTTCAAAAATCTTTGGAGATGTTTGCTTCATGCTATTCAGATACTAAATACAGGTTTTGAAGGATTTTGAGGGAGGGTTTCCCCTTAAAATGAGTGTAAATTCTAGGGGTTTTGCAGTATTTTCTGGGATTCCTGAATGAAAATAAGTCTTAGATATAGAAATAAAATAGCCATTTGTGAAAGGTGATATGAGTGAAGGCTATGTGAAGTAAAGTATTTCCACTGCCTACAGTAGAACTAAATTTAGCAAAATCAGAGAAAGGGGAAGAAAAAAAATAATCATGAAAAGTCAGGCAAGCTGCCTTCTCACCTCCTGCTCTGCAGGCAGGCAAAGATCAGTGTGACAAATAACATCCTTCCTAATAAAGTTGTTATGTCTGATAGGTGATTCACTCTCTTCTAAATCATACTAGTAATGCCAGTAGAAATTATTGACTAAACCACTTTTGCTTCGATGTTAATAGTATTGAAAGGATATTAAAAAAAGGATATCCATGTAGCCCTTCACAATTGTAATTTTTCTGAATCAAAATGACATACAGTTGTGGTATGGTTTGAATTCAGGATGGGAAATCTAAAGACTGTCTAAGAGCACACAGCAAAATTTGAGCACGTTAAAATACTATATGTTCAACAGAACGAATTTTTCCTAGTTAGTGTTATTGACTTCTTTTACCAATGAAATCCGTCTGCGGTGCATGAATGTGATTTACACCCAGAAATTTCTGATTAGATGTATATCTCATGCTCTTGACTAAGTTAAAACTTCTTGAAATATTTCATAGCCCTCTATGAAGAGATTCATCCTGGATATTGGACAACAGTGCAAATTGCTGCATAAAGATTACATTAATCGTAAAATCACCAGGCATTAATTCTACCAGCTACGCGGGAGGCCAATATTTCTCCTTTGTGACTAGGGAAAGACAGTGAAGGTTACCAAGCTTAGCAGCAAGTCAAAAAAACAAACTGGGCCTGGAATTTGAGGATTATGACGTCCATTTAGCTGGAAATTTCCAAAGGATTCAATAAGGACAGTTATATCAAAATCTACATGTCCTGGAGTCCTAACAAGAAAATGGAGCAGTAAACACTTCTTTTGCCTTCACTGGACATAAGGACTGATGAAGTTTCTCAATTATGCCTCATTTTGATTAGGGTGGTTTTCTTCCTGCCCCTCACACTGAAGGACTGGAGAATTTTAGTTTAAATTACTCCATTCTTTAAATGTATCAACATGTCTTAAATAAAAAAAGCTTTCTGAACAAATACAGAGGGCTCATGTCTTAGAGGAAGAATTATTGTTCACCCTTATGCCTCTCCCCTGTTGTTTGTTTTTTCTTTTTAATGTATAGAAACACTGTGGGAGAGGAGAAGACAGCCTTAAACTACAGACATTTCTCTTTGTCCTGTCTTCTTGGTGTCTTTACATGAAGTTCTGACATGAGCTCAGTGGAAGTTTCAGCACTGAATGAAATAACTGTAGTTTAAACGCAGATAATTTCAGAGACTCCTCGGAAGACAGAACAATTTTTTTCACTCCAGACCTCTTTTTGATCCACATGGGTAATGCTCCAAGTGTTATGTTAAGCAACCATTATGCTAAGAGACCCAGTATTAGGAATCCTGAGCTTAAACTGCTGCTTCAGGAAGCAGATTTATGGCTTATGACAGTAATTGCTCACACCAAAGGGGCTGGTGCACCATCCAAGCACAAAGCAGCGTTTGGAGAGAGCAGAGATATTGCCATTAGATGAGTTCAGGGATCTGATAATGCCTGGTTTTTACAACTAGAAAATTACCTTTCATTTAAATTAAAAAAAAAAAAAAAAAAGTGTGTACTATACACAAACAGGCACTTGTTTGTGTAAATGAACATAAACGTTGGCATTTTTGTTCAGCTTTGTTTTTTTAAAATGACCTGAAAAAAACATGGTGTTCTTGTTCCTCTATGCTTGACTTTGTATTGCTTTAAATGAACCAGTTAAATCTTAATTTAGGATATTTTGTGTTTCGTCAGTATATGTGCTTATAGTAAGTGCTAAAAAGGAAAAAGTAAGTATAAAATCAAGGCAAAGTAAAACATTTGTGAGAAAGAAAGTAAATCTTGTGCCTGCAAATTGCTGGATTAGGATCTTTGTAAATCTCAAAGACCAACTCTCTGCACCCAGGAAGTAAATTTAGAAATTTTAACATGACTTTTAAAAAAGGAAAAATAGAAAGTTTTCCTGATTGAAAAGCTATATATTAACATAAATAGTTAAAACTTGGTCCTATCTCCATCTTCTTTCTCATTCCCTGCTCCATTTTAGGTTTTAAAAGCTCTTAATAACATTGCAATTTGTCTTTCCTCAGAAAACTGAATAAGCAAAAAAATAAAACAGCTCCATAAAATATATTGTCTGATGTTTTTCAAGGTTTTGCTCTGCCAGTAAATCCAAGCATGATCTGAATAGTAACAGCAAGTTTATGGATAATGAATAATAGCATGACATAACTAATTAATGCTATTTCAATCCAGACTGTTTAAACAATCAAGCCTAATTGTGCTAAACAATGTGATGGTTTTATATGGACAGCAGTGAATAAGCAAATCCAATGGAGATTTAAAGCTAAAGCCCAACTAATTTATGCTTTGTGTGTATAACACACTCAGCCTAGTACCTTTATTACTCTTGTTGGTTCTGCTTTCTTTCCTCATAAAAAAACCCCAATCAACTAACCAAAAAAAACACCAAACCAAAAAAACCACCACGTCCTGTACTTACTCTGCCTTCTTTAGACAGATTTTCTGTCACTGATTTAAAACCAAAGCAAAACAAAAAAATACATGCCATTGATTATACAGAACAGCTGAGCTGCTGAACACAAAAGGATGAATACTGGATATTTATGCCTCTGTTAGGCGTAAATCTTGAGTCTGGTTAGGTTCTTCCTAATTGCCTTGTAGCTAATCTTGATACAGCAGAGTACATAAAGTTCCATATTCTGATTAGCCTCTAACATGATCAGAGTTCTGGGTGCATTGTAACACCCCCATCAATTCCTTTAAATAAAGAGAAATCAGAATAATCAAAACTGATTGCCTGCAAGAAGTCCAGTTTAATTTTATTTACATCAAAGCAGACAGCCAATCCTACTATACTCCAAAGATTCCTTGGTATTCCTTCCTGTTAATGGGAAAAGGTGTGAGAAGAGAGAAAGACAGAGCAAGGACAGAGCTGAAAGGTAAAGAGTAAAAAGCACTTTGTGTTGTCCTCTGCAAACCCCTAATGTTGTCTTTCCTCCCTGCCCAACCATCCTTACCTGGCCTTTCTTCATGCCAGGTAGACCCTGCTTTCTCCACCACAAAGGAAGGCAAGGGAAGCATTAGACAGCTAAATATGGAATTCAACTAAATTAATAGCTAACTTTCTATTAGGGAAGTGATTTTTGCAGAGTAAGCCTAAATTTCAGATCTGAATGAGTCATATCTATGTAATTTTATACCACATGTCAATCTGAGGCATTGCCATCAACAGATACACTGTTAAAGTACACAAAACTCCTACAAAATGTTTTTATCACCTTAAGAGCTTTATTCAATATTTAAAGAGACTTACTGCTTTTATCTATATTACTTTCTTTTTAGTCAGTCAGTTCAAGCACAAGCCTAGTTAAATGTCCATTTAATCTTCATTATATCAAGATAAAGCTGGTAGTAATTGTCATTCCAATCAAACCACATAACAGAGCTCCACAGGATTTCTCTTCTGCAATATTCAAGTTGGGCAGCAATTTATGTCACTTTTGGTACTTAGGTTCTTCTCCATAATGAGGTTTTTAAGTGTCCTACCTGACATTTACATTCCTAATGACATTCCTACACCTCTGCTGGGGTCCATAATGACTAACATTAAGAGCTCAAGCTGTTTTACTGGATTAAAAAAGTTAGAATTCATTTTTATATCGTGTCCAAGTACAATAGCACTTTCCAGTTCAAATATACTAAACACACATGACTATAAAGTGCTTCACAATTAAATACATTTAACTTGTCTATGGAAGAAAAACACTATTATAGTTGTCCACTGTGTTAACATTTTTTCCGTATGAGAACCACTTCTCACTCCAGGTATGCCTGGCCATTCTCTCTATCCACTTGGTTTTCTGTCTCTTCCATTTGTTGCTTCTTTTATATTTACACCCAAATTTTATACTAACCTTCTTCAGCAATAAAATTGAATTTGCTGCAACTCAGGGGAACAGAGGATGGCAGGCAGAGAGAGTAAAAGGGCTGTGCTCTGTGAGGCAATGGTGAGCTGGCAGAAAAAGGACTGCTCCCTCTCTCTCTTCCACCCTATCTCTTTCCCCTGCTCTCGTTTGCCTTGGGAGACAAGGATGGAATTTCTTTTGGATGGGGTGAGGGCGTTGGGCAGAAAAGATAGGCAGCAAAGAAAAACCCGGGCTGGCTGCTCCACCTGGAGGAGGAGAGGCTTAGAGAGATCCAGAACAATTCCTCGGTGCGGGTTAGGGGTGGACCGAAAATATTTCCAAGGGGAAAAAGTGGCCAGTCCAAAGATGGGTCTGTCTCTGCTATTGCCTTTCAGCATACCAGAAACTCCCCTCCTGTTTCAGGATCTCAGTGAAGAAGGTACTACTTGGCTGTTCTGCCAAAGGAGAGGGAAAATGCACTGTGTGTGTGCTGCCTGTAGAGGACTTTGTCTGCTTGTTTTCAAGAGAGCCATCAGACTGAACTCTTGTGGTTATTTTACAGGTGAATGAACAAAAGCACAGGGCACGGTTCTGTCTTATCTACAGTGTTTGGTCACTTAATAGCATTGAAAATTTTGATTTGATTACACTTCAGTGCTCATTTAGTCAGGAACAAATGGTTTCAAGGCAGTGGAGCTCAGAATTCCCTAACTGACTGCTTTTTCAAGAAGTATATTTTAACACCCTACCCCTTAAATATATAAAAAATATAGTTACATTACCTTGCAGTGTAAAGATATTGAATAGTGATTGTCACATTAGAGAAAACACTGAAATCTTACCAAGCAAAGCCACGATTCTTATCCACGGGTTATATAACTGTTAGGATAGTTTATTTTACAGCAGGCTCCAAAACAAACTTAAACACTGAGATGTACTGACTGGTTTGTACCTAAAATCCAGTCTTGGATTTTAGGTACACAAAATATTTTTACCTGCTGATAGCAGTTTTGAGTAGGTTCTGACATGTCTAATAAATAAATACACATTAGCAAAGTAATCATCACCCGGTGTTATAATTTCTCACCTCTAAGAAATTAATGTGCATAATTTGTTTCTGTTTACATGCAATATTGTAATGGCACAACAGCTTAAGCGAATGTAACATATTTTCTGAGTGCCAGCCAGGGTTTGAATGCTTTCTGTGATATTAAGCATCAATCCTTCTCAGGGGAAAAAAAGCAACAAATATTTTCCTTGTGGTAGAATTGATTTTTGCAAATGCAGTCTGGTTCAAGTGGTGTAATAGTCCTTCCTATTTTTTGCAGTTGCTCAATGCACAGTCCCATCATTCAGTCACAATCAATTGGGTGATAAAGTATTTCCCTCATCAGTGAAAATGGAGAGCTTGTACCTTGTGCACCCAATATCAATATAAATCATATATTTAGTTGGCTAATAAGAGATTACACCTCCTAGCAAACGTAGTGCAGTAAGTCCCTTACCTTTAAAAATCATGGCAAGTCACCTTCAGTGATTTCAGTTCCTAGATTTCTCTAATGTAAAAGTTTTTGAACACTTACCCCTCAAAGTTCATTGTACAACTCTATCAAAATGAGGTCTCTGTTATTAAAACAAGGTCTCAGAGACCTTGGTGAGGAAACCAAACATACAAGAAGAATCTTAGAGAAAGAAGATTAAAAAAAATTTGGAAATTCCCAGCCTTGTTTCTATTAAGAGGAATTCCTGTTTCTGGAATACTCTTTTGTGTTCCTCTAACTCATGGCAAAGATCTTGTTCATGTACAGATTTTGAAGAAAGCATTTCTCATATTTAGGACAATGGAATGGTTTGTTTTGGGGGTTTTTTGTTAGGTTTTGTAAATAATTATTTAGCATTGGAGGTTAAAATGTTAAATAAGGATGATACACCCTGTTTCACTGAAGCTATGAATATATTTGACCTAAATTTTCAAACATGTTCTATTTCTTTGCAAAATGTGTCTCTTATGTTGTTTCTTCAGTTCCCCCTCTCTCATTTCTTGAGAGGTTTCAGGGCTGTCTTAGAGCTTGGGGTAGGACAAATGGTACTTGTGAGGATGAGCTTCCTACCAAAACTTACAAAAAGTCCTAATTTTTTTAAAATTATTTATCTATTTATTTTTGAGAGGACACTTACTGTGCAGCAGGTGATGTGTTTGCATGAGTGAAGCAGGTATGCAAACAACTAATCCTGGCTAAAAATAGCTGTGAGTGCTGATTCCTCACTGCACACTAAGCATGAATTTGAATTTGAGCTGCTTTGCTGACAACACATATGCACAGTCAGCTACATCCCATTGATTTTTGGGGTGTTGGACTGAATAAACACCAGTTTTCCTACAGCCATTCCCAAAACAATTGATCCAGGCACCATTTTTCACCGAATCGCTAAGTGTTAATTCAATTTGATGGGCACAGCAGGCAATAATACAGACTACAAGGAACTCACTTTCAGTAGCATAGGAAGCACATCCTTTTCATCCAGACATGTTGTTGATGCAGACCAAATGAATTTTCATACAAAACCTTTGCTGGTTTTCTCTCGGTAAATCAGCATGTTGTAGTGACACTATGGTTTTCCTATTGCTTCTTTTGTAGTTTTTCCATGAGGATCTACAAAATATAACAACACAACTACCAACACCACAGGCACGGCCTCCTTTTACTCATAGTACAGATTTCTGTACTGACAAAGCTCTTGATTAATTCATTTTATGTAAAAGTAAAATATTTAGCAAAGCAGAAGATTAAAATAACAATAATAATAACAATAAAAGTGCTGCTCTCTATGGCAATGAAAATGCAGTAGAGAAGCTGCTCAAAGAGGGGATACACTGGAATTGTTCACTTTAGCTCAGTCTGAGGAAGTAAAAGCGGAGAACCAGGAATTGATTAAATATTAGATAGCAATTAAATATGGAAGTAGCAGTTGGACATGTAAATTGATAAAACACTTTCTCTGGGCATTACTAAATTAGCAATTAAAAGAAGTGGAACCTGCTTTGGAACAAAACTGCTGCAACCAGAAAGCTGCTATTTTTAAACAGTGGTTTCTGCTGACATGAAATGACCATCATCTCTATGAGGTTAGGCCAACCACATACATCTAATGAGGTGTTATCTTTCAATCCTTACCAAAACAATAAAATAAAATTTCCACAAGTGGAATATGAACATCCCAAAAAGAGGAAAAAACTCATGTCTTTGCCAGCTATTATCCTCATGTATTTCTGTTTTCAGAAGAAAAAGAAAAACTTCTGGGAGGGAACAAAAAGAATACACAGGAAATGGAACAAATTGTTATCTTTGTGAGCCCACAGGCTAAATAAAGTGAAGTTACCTTGACTAAATGGAAAAATCAGGGCTAGGGATATGAGCTTTGGAGTCCTAAACAGAATTAGGAAAAAGCTGAAGATTTTCCAGATAAAATTTTGCTGCTACAATCTGAGAGAAGGGAAGCTAGAACAGTACAAGAGCCTTTTACATGTGATTTAGTGCACATACAATTAATAGCTCATCATGGGTTGATAAGGATGTGATTGAAGGACAGCCAATTTACTAAAGACTTAAGAGGTTAATGGGGAAGAAAAAAATTAGTGACAATATCCTCCTTTCATCATCTTTGCCCTTTTATTTTGATGAATATATGCTTTCCATACCTTCATGAACACAACACTGCAGATTTTCCCTGCACATTTAAATAAGCACACTGCCTGAGAAGACATGCAAAAATTTAGTTGGAAAAAAACATAAGGGTGAGGGGGCTGTTGCAATGCAGTGGCTAAAGGAGAATTTTAATTTTTTTTTAGAAACCCAAAGCATTTTAAAAGACTAACATAATAGTCACTACACACTTTGGGATGTTGTTAAAGACTGATAAACTGTAAGTGAGAGACAAAAGTTCACTTTGTCCTAAGTGTGATCAAGGTTATCAATGCTCTGTCTGTGCCATTCCATATTCCACACAGTTGAGAAAATGTATCATAGTATCATAGAATCAGAC
>VXAY01002233.1:0-17116 GCA_013399855.1 Oxyruncus cristatus
CTTTTTTATAGCGATCGGCTATATGATGGCACATTCGTGTCCCCATTGTCTTCCCTTTTAATCTAAAATATTTATTAAGGAAATAAAAAGGTAAAGGTAGCCTCCAAAACTTTGAATCCTGTGTTATCACACCTCAGAAACACCACTGAGAAAGTGTTCAAGTTTTTAGCATTTAAGAATGGTAGCAAAGTCAATCCTGTGAAAGAGATAAATGTTTCAGTACAGCTGCATTTGGATTCAATTTTGCAGATCCTTACATATTTCCTTGAAAGATGTGGAGATGAGAAGGTGTTAGAGAGATTTCCTAAATGAAAGAGGTCTGAGAATCCAGGTCTAAGAGTGAGTGGTGCACATTGAGGATAACCATACAAAAGCAAATGTCAAAACCACAACGATGTGAATCTGAGGGTTAAAGCATGTGAAATGAACACACTGATTGGAGCACCAACCTGAAAGCTGCTCTGTCCCCTGACTATCCCTAAAGGGAGGTTAAAGTGAAAGGTTTTTGCATAACATTGGCATTATTAATACAGACACAACTTTTTGAAAAAAAAAAAACCAAACAAAACAAAAACAAACAAAAAAAAAAACAACATAAAAAGAAGCTATTCAAGCAAGCCTGTATGCTCTGCTCAGGAGCTGATGGCATTGAGGTAAAGCTAAAAGCACTGTAGGAAAGCCTTAAAACTGAAGGATATGGTTAAATTTGATGCAGTGAAAAGAAAAACTGGTGAAGATGAGAGATAAAAGTACAACAACGTGGTTAGGGTTAAGGGAGGGGATAAGAAGGCAATATTTGCAGATGCCAGCACAGCCAAAGACAAAGCTTTCATGATCACGATGGTAATGAAGGAGTCCTGAATGATGTTTGAGGATCACTCAGTACTTTGATATGCTGTGGAGTTAAAAAAAAAGAATGCAAAGAAGAAAAGATGATGAAGTCAGAAACCCTCCCTGATCTAGCAAGACTAAAGATGGTAGGTGTTACATTTCTGGGAGCAAACCTGATCTGACAGAGCAAGTAGCGCCCACGATACAATTGCATATTAACTTGTCTCACTTCACTGGCCAACAAACCACAAGCATGCCAAGGAGCATGGCATTGGAAAGGAGAGAACCATTGGCTGCTCTTCCTGCCTTTTAGCCGCCAACCCTTTTACATAGCTACCAGCTTCATGGGAAGCAAAGCAGAATTATGATTTATACATCCCAGTTTAGGTTTAGGGTCAGAAATAAACGTCAGCAGATCAAGGAGAGCAGACAACAGCTCCAAGGTAAGCTGTCAAAGGGAGCAATTAGTTGGGAAGAGAGGGCAGTTTTTCTGCAGTATAATTCAATGGTCTAGAGCAGGAGTCATCAGCAGAGTGAGTGTGTTCTTTCCACCTGACACTGAGAATCAGAGATGTGATCAGAAGGGGTAAAAACACCACTGTTACCACAAGGACAGATGATTTTTGTGGAGGGATTTCTGGTTGTATAATCACAAACAATTTAAGGAACATGAGGAGGCATCTAAGAACATAAACAACCCAGGTCATTTTCTAAATATTCCATTTCTAGAGCATTGAATTGAGAAAGAAATTATTAGAAAAAATACTAATTCTGGAAGTATAACAGGGACAAAGGCAACAAGTTAAAGGGTGAGATACCAGAAGAATATTTTGAGGAATTCATGCTTATTACTCTATTACTGTGGAATGTGGAAAAGACAAAGATTAGAAGTGTCAACAACGGAGACAGAGTTTTACAGGAGATCCTGGATGAAAACCTTGATGAAGAAAGCTCCCTGTGATCAATCCATGGACAGATTTAATGGACTGTGACAGTCTGCATGACAGTTTCAGTTTCCATTGTTAACTGCATGTTTTACTATATTGTACCCCTACATTTTTATAAAATTCCATAGATTTTGTCCCCTCATATTATATCCCTATTTTCCTATTGGTTATTCAGTGCCCTAGTGAAGACTTCCCTTATAAGGTTAAGCCTCTCCCCTTTATCCCTTACAGAGATGTAACTCCTCCTATGTTTTCCTTGTTAAGGCGAGTTCCCTCCTTGCTCTTCCTAATATGTAACGTCCACACCCCTAGTTCTGGAATGTTCTGCTCTCCCCCCATGTAAGGGGGGAGCCATTTTAATAAACAGCCTACTTCCCTTTGTGAACCCCAAGTAGGTTGTCACTCCTTCAGACTGTGACACTATTACCATAGAGCAAATTGGAAACTGGTCCTATCCTGAGACAATTACAAAAGTTTTTCTGCATTCTATATTGGGCTCCTTTTTCTGAAGGGCTTACATTACGAAAAGAAGGAGCAGGTTACCCTTCTTTGAGAGGAACCGCTGGCTTCGAATAATATAGGAGTTCATCCTGATTTTAGTGATGGAAGTTTAATACTGGAATAGATCTATAGATGTGGCTATGTTTGACCTAAACCAAGAAAATACCTTTTTAGTCTTTGTAAAATATTTCAACAAGAAACCCCACAGATGGATTGCATTTATCCCCACTTAGAGACGCACAGGTACAGAAAGGTGACCACCAACTTGCCCGAGTTGAAACAGTGCATACAGAGAGGTGGAAGACTTCTGCCTTCAATCATGTGTTTCTAACTTCCAGATTCTTTCATATTTAGGGGGTTTATTCCAGTCCCTCGAATCTCTGCATTTCACTGAACCCTAATCTTTGTGCCTGTAAAACAGAAACATGGAAAAAATCAGTAGGCAAAACCCATGGGTTGGATCTAAAATTATTGGTGCATCAATTTTGATTCCTGAAAAAAAACGCTTCTGCAGCTACTGCCAGAAGCTGCCTTTCATTGTAGAAATGAGATTATGTGTCTTAGAGGCCTCTGCCTCGCTTCTTGAGGGCTTACATAAAACAAAGGAGATTATCCACAGAAAGAGCTACCCCAGCTGCTGATGCACTGTTGCACCTGAACAACCAAGGGAAATTATACAAAACTAGTCATGATTGTCTGAATCCACCCAAGGTATACCCCATGAGGGGGCAGGGAAGTTATAGTTATGAAAACCGTCCTCATAGGAATACCTTAATGATGGGATAAACCAATGTGGGCTGTGTACCCTCTCATTTTAATCTTCTCTGGATCTCAAATCAGAACAAAGCTCTTTTTCTGTCTTTTCTGTTCTTTTCATGCAGAATTTGCTGTTCCTTGACAAAGTGTGGGAAGGAGAGAATTACAGTGACCAAGTAGCAAGAGGAGGCTTAAGAGGGTGTACCTCAAGCAAGCACAAACAGCCAAAGATGTAACCATAAGATAGGACTTAGGGGGCCACCCTCAGCAGCCCTACTGGGATATTGACACAACCAAATACTATAAAGTGCCAGTACAACCCCGCACACAGTATGTGGAACAAAAAGGAGGAAAAAGAGATCTGTGTACAGCCACAGGGCTTTGATCTCATTGCAATTACAGAGATGTGCTGGGATAGCTCACATGTCTGGAATGTTGTCATGAACGGCTACACATTGTTTAGGAGAGTCAGACCAGGAAGGCATAGGTGGTGGAGTTGCCCTCTGTATGAGGCAACATTTGGAATATATCAAGCTCTATCTTGGGGTGGAGGATGAGCAAGTCGAGAACTGTGGGAAATGGACATGAGGAGAAAGAAGAAGATTTGTGGAGGCCTTAAAAGAATCAGCTGAAAGTGAAAATGTGGTTCCAATCTATTAAAGACGTTCAAAAACTAAAGGACTTGTTGAAATGAAGTTCTTACATTGTACCCCCTAACCTTTATAAGAATCCCTATAAGTTGTTGGTCTCTTTCTCCCTGTTTTCCCATTGGCTGGAATATGCTGCAGTGTTATTATCCCTATTATGGTAAAAGACCCTTCCCTCTTTATCCATATGTGGTTGTAATCCCTCCCCTAGTTGCCTACTTTGAGCAAGCCCCCTCCTTCCCTTTCCATATTTGTTGTACCCATACCCATCCTTCTAGAAGATCCCCTGCTTCCCCTATATAAACAGGAAGCCATTTTAATAAAGTATTCATTCTGGTTCAACCTACACTCCAGTCTCGAACCTCCCTAAATGAATGTCCCTTTTTCCCTAGCAGAGCTGTGATAGAGAATTTATAGATAAAAGGATAAAGGGTCAACTAGTAAGGGTGACATTGTTGTGGGTATTTCCTACAGGCCACCTGACCAGGAGGAGGAAGTGAATGAGGCCTTCTACAAGCAGCTTCTACAACCACCACTGTTGATGTCAGCTGTAAAAGGCAGCCCAAAGCCTGTGCCACACCTGAAGGAAGGCCCAGTTGAGTCAGCATCTTGTGAAGCACTGGTTGTGTTGGCCAGCAGAGCAGGTCATGGTCAGCGTGAGAGGAGGCAGACCTAAACCCCTGCGGCCTGATATGCCCTCATGGCAGGTGATGTGGGACTCCACTACTGGTGCAGTCTGGGTGGGCTGATGACTCCCCTGGCTAGGGTACCACACCCGGAGGAGGCAGGGCTGAGCCTCCGGACTGTGCCCTCCCCTCGCTCCAAACACTGCCTACAGTTAGCATGTGCACAGCCCAGTGGAGGAGCCTCGATGGATGGGCTTCCTTACCAGCTTCTTTCTCTGCATTCAGCTCCACACATGCACCTCAATCTTCTTCCACCTTTCCCTGAAATCCCCAACATTTTTGCAACTCTTTGGCTTTGATGTCCCTTTTCATCATGACTTTAAGTATCCGCTTCATCTTGCCTGACAAACTGACTGCATGAGCCAAGTCAGAGCCGGGTGGCCCTCCTTCTTTCTTCTTCCAGAGCTGGCTACAAGGGATTGCCCTGAAAAGACAGTCTCCCTTCTGACACCACCATCTTGGTGTCCCAGATGCTTGTCAAACATGATATCCAGGTACCATCTTTGCTCTCCATTTTTTCCCCAGGTGGTAAGTTAATAAAACTTTCTCATTCTTCTTATAATGTCAGACAGAAGCAGACCTTCAGGCCCACTATTTCAAAACCTTTCCCCATTTCTGAGCTTTGAGCCCCTTTTAACGATTAGGAGAGGAACATTTTCCTCTCAGTGCACTTGTACTATCACATACCTTACTGTTAATTCCTTACTGAAATGCATCTTAGTCTCCCATTTTAGCCCCAGTGGGGCTTGTATAAAGATCCCTATGCCTACGCAGGAAGACTGCATGCTTCTACTGTTTTGCTTTGCTTTGTTAGGGGCCAGTATTCTCCCAGGAAATACAGCTGCCACATCACAAACTGCTGGCATAGATGAAAAAATGAGTTGGGTACATGCAGAGAGCACATGGGGAAAAAGAGAAGGCAACAACAGGGCCAGTCTGTGAAGAGGAAATCTCACCTTAAACCTTGGGAGATAATGTGATTAAGACGAACACAAATTCAGACAGGATCAACAGATTATATGGGGAATGTGCAGAGCATGTAGAGAGAGCAGCAATGAGGAGACAGAAAACAGGGTATTATAATGTGAAAATGATCACGCCAGGATCTACTAAGTGTGAGATCTATGGAGTAAGGGATCTTACTGAGAATGCACGTTAAAGGGTGAAGAAATACATGGCGGGGGGGGCGTGAGGCAAGGTCTGAAAAGAAAAGGATTAACGGAGTTCTCCAACAGAAAGCCAGTATGCTTTCCTCATTTTATATGAATCCTGAAGGTTTAGGTCCTCCAGTTCAAAAAGATTTTAAAACAACCCTTGTTATTGTTTCAGGATGTCACAGTTGGCCGTGCAAATAAACAGAGGCACAGAATAATGAAGTGATCTGCCCCTGGATGCACATTTGTCATCACGACCACTCAGATGTGCGAATTTCAGTTCAGACCACAGTGCTTCACCAGTCCGTCTGGTTTCAGTCTTCCCCCTGAACACACTTCATTCTTGCTAATGAGGAAGTAAACTCTCCATCTCAGACCCCAAAAAATTTCCACAGAGGATTAACTTGCTGTGGCATAGAGGGGCTTTGTTCTTTGTTTAAATTCAATGTTGTTAAAGTAAGCCTAACAGCTGCAACAACAGTTTCAACCAAACTGTCATCCCAGAGACTGAACCTTCCTGGTTCTTATCCAATCCTGTGTTAAAATCTCTCTGTTGCTTCTTGTTTCTTTCTCCAGCTTTCTTCGCTCTCATTTCCTAGTGTGAGAAATACCACAGAACAAACAACAAAAAATATGTACATTAAATGCACAATCTCTTATACTGTAAATGTGATAACAAGTACTTCCGGAGTTTCTGATAAGAGTCAGGCCAACCTGCCACAGCTGCTTGTACTTTAAACCCTTTTCTTAGTCCCCTTGTGCATCAGACATCCATTTTGTTTCCTTCCAAATGCTCCTGAGATGTTAAGTTCCTCTGAAAAAGCCCACTGATGCTTAGTTAAAATGTCGCTAGTCCATGGGGCTGCAAGGCAGATCCTGCTCTCTGTTCCACCCACCTACTTATTTCTGTACCAATACTTAAATAAGATTACACAGTTGCTGAAACACAGGAGTCATTTGTTACATGCTGGAGGACCTCTTAAGTTTCTTGAAGATGACCCTTGTTTTTGTACTATGAAGAATGCTGTATGCTCTCCTTGCACTTTAGAATGATACAAATGTTAGCACCGGAACAAATGGTAGCACTGAAAGATATTTATTATTCAGAAAGAAATGGCAATGCTTTTTTCATATTTTAACTAATGATTGATCTATGTATCAACAAACCAGGCTTGAGTTTCATGAATACAGTTGATGTGAGGTGTTTCTTTTTTAAATAGGAAGAAAGGGGGCATTTTTCCAGTTGCTTACTCAATAATCTCAAAGAGCACTACACACAGAAAGTAAATACTCCATTGCAGCAGCTATAGGCTTTTCACAGATCAGCCCAGAAAAGAAAATGATTGAATTATAGCAATAATAGCTCCTCTTTTGCAGGTGAAAGAAAGCAAATATTATTTGGATGAGGTCCAAGAAAAGCTTTCCCAGTACATGCTATTTTATTTGAGGTTAAAGGTCTGAAAAAAAAATCCAGCCAGCTACAGCTTGCAAAGTTTGCCACCTACTGAGGCAAGCACAGCACAGCAACACCATAAAAACTACTCAAAAAAAAAAAATTAAAATTGTGCTGAAACTATTGTGTATTATAGCCATATTTGCTCTTGTAGATGGGCCATAAAGGCTCCTGGACACCTTTAGATAGCTGCCAATGGATTGAATAAACAGAAATACTTCTCCTCCCCTTGATAAATGAAGCCTTAAAGACAGTATTTTATCCTGAATGAGCCCTATATTTTGTCTTACAAATCTAGAAATTACTAAAAAAAAAGGACTCCCAGCTTCTGCAGGGAGCATCATTTCCCAGAGATCTGTTTTGAGTTGTCCTAAGTCACAAACTGCCAAGTAGTAAAAATGTAGCCAATTCTAGAACTGGTAATTTTTATTTAACTCAAAGGCCTATAAGAAGTACTGTTAAGAAACTAAGAGTCTGTCTTAACTCAACAGGCGTATGAGAAATACTACCTGTTAAAGTTCAGAAATATCTGCTGTGGTTTGGAAAAACCTCTCAGCATGCTTCAGTGTGAAAAGCATAGCATATACACAGCCTCAGAGCAAGGCATAGCATCCTCACACAGGATATGGAGACATCACTGACCATGACAGGGTTGCTTTCATTCCCAATTCACATAGGTAAAATATGCATGAGCATGAAAATGCTATTAATACCTTTAATGAAGCTACACACAGAAAAAAAAAAAATCAAAATGTAAAAGCTTCAGGAGACTCAGGGTCCAGCCTGCTGTTCCTTAGGATTTCCTCATGAAAGTATAAATAAAGCCTCATCAAAATAATACTCACCATCTGGAGATGAGTTTGCTGCCTTGTACAGCATAGAGCGACAGCTCCACAGCAGAGCTTATCTTCCTTCTGTTGGAGAAGAAATCATCAGGCCTGGCTGCTGCCAGGTGGGCTCCTGTTTGAATTTGGAAATTGGAGCTACCAGAGTCATCTGGTACCAAAAGCAATCATACCGTACCTATAGCAAATGAGCACCTCTGCCTGAGCATGTGACGGTGACCCATGGCCGTCTGAGGGGAGTGAGTCAGGTGTACTCAACTCCTGCAACAAAGCTCTCCCTGTCACTGCCTGTTCTGCAGCTACACAGCATGCACTAACAAGGGAGAAGAAGTGTTCTGCAAGCACCTAGAAATTCATAACTCTAAGGCTGACATTGTTATATATGAAATTATGCCTAAGGAGAATAATTATTCATGTATTTTAAACAGATATTTAAATAGCATATTAATATTAATATTCTTGTTCAATGATGCAGATAACCCAGAAGCACCTGTCTAGGCAAACTCTTTCTTTAAGTTTGAAGCTTAGAGAAGTTTTAAAGTAAAGACAGTTATGGAAATTCAAATAAGCATTTTGTGAAGTCACTACTGTAGACGGCATTAAAGTGTCTTTGCTAAGGAGTAATAGCGCTGCATAAAAGGATACAAAATGCGACAGGGCAGCTCGTAGGGCTCTCTTCAAGAGTTTAATAACTATGATATCTCTTCATTAGCTTGAAAATATGAGTATCTGGAGAGCAAGATAATTTTAGTAATCTTACACGCTAGTCCTTCACATTGTATGTTTCTTGGCAAATAATCCTCATAAAAAAGAAAATATAACCAAATGAAATCTCTGGCAGGCTCTTCCATAAGACCAAGTACAGACAAATGTGTATAAAACCACTGTGATTTCCTATTCTATAAAATAAATATTCCACATTAGAAGAGACTATTTTCTGTGAAGGACTGCAAAACTACATTCAGGTAACCGGAATGAAAAGATTTCTCTGAGCTGATGTATAAGCTGGATCTCATCACGCTCCAGGGAGCTGTGTCTTATTGTGGTTTAGGCAAATGCTTTTTGTAGCTGAAGAAAATCTTAAAATCATTGCAGCTCACTGTACCTATCTGAAAACAGATTTAAAACAAAAACTAAGTACCTAGCTGTCGGGGTTGACAGCAGGTCTGTCAGCACCTTAGCACATACTGACGAAGCAATCGATGTTGACCAGATTAAAGTATATCCCTGAGATGGACTGAAAAAGAGGACTGAAGATGAAGGCCCTGATCCTGACAATATACTGATGCATCCTGAGGAAGCTGTCCCGTGGGAACAGAGAGCACTGTCTCATGAGAACAGGAACATTGTCTCATGAGAACAGAGACCTGTTTTGGACGAGAGTAGTTGGGAAAAACATCAACATGAGAGAAAAATAAGGGCAGGTGCTCGGGACTGTTGTGAGAAAGAACAGGATGGTTTTGAGAAAGAGCACAGTTGTTGTGAGAAAGTAGAGTTTAGAAAATGCACCTATTAGCTGTAAGAATTCTGGTGTGAGAGTTTGAACTGTCCTATCTGTGTGCATTACATGTGTTCAGAAACTGTACTTAAGGGGCTGCAAAGCAGCCCTGGTGTTGCTGTCTCTTCCTTGGGAATAAACTTTACTGGAACCTTTTTTCATGTCGCTCGTCCGTTCCAACCGGGACACCTAGCCTTTTAAAATGACAGCAGGATACTCTTTCTGTTCCATTAAGTGCATCTAATCGCAGTCCAAGGCTGCACAGGCTTCTTCATCAATTTACAATTTGTTTTTCAAAGCATTCTGGAGAGAATAAGTTAGAGAAGAGCAAAAGGCATGCTGACTGATCCTCAAATTAGTACTTTTAATGTTCACTGAGAACAGGGAGTCTGAAGGCAGATACTGCATAACAAATGCTTCCTTTTTTTTTTTTTTCCTAGAGAATTACCTGATCTGACTCAACACCAATAAAAATAAGGGGTTCCTGTAAGGTGAAACAAACAAAAAAACCCCATACAACACCAATTTAAATTATTTTTTGCACTGTTTTGACATATTTCGTTTAAAAAAAAATATTCTTTCATCTTTGAGAGGAGCAGAAAGATGGGGCAATTCCAGGTTTCAATCTGAAAGACACAAATGTGAGTAATAAGAAGAAAGGGTAAGAAAAAGTTAACAGCCATAATCACAGTATTAATCTTTCTTTTAATGGCATTAACTCAAAGGATAAAGTTTGTTCTTGTCTCTTTTAGTAGAGGATTTGCTGCTTCAACTGTTTAATTAGAAATGGTTTGAGGGAAACTGCCCTTGAAACTACTTACTTATACTTTATCAATCTGGTTATTAATCTGGTTCCAGGTACCTGAGTATGTCTATACTGCAGTTAAAGCAGAGCTCATGGAACACTGGAGAAATTCCTGATCGAACTCTAAATCAACTATTTTTTATACTAGTCTTACCTTAAATACATAGAACTTGGAAGGGCTGATTTAGACAAAATTGTCTGTCTCAGATCAGTCTACACTAAACTTCTAGATAATTTCCCATTATCTTAAATGAGGAAAGATTTTTTTTCATTTTGAACTTAATATTTAGGAACTGATCCACACATCTAGTTTGTTTTCCTGCCTATAATAGCAGAAAACAGCTAACGTGCCAAAAGACTGCAAGAATATCATTCTAATCTCTCAGACTGGTTTAAGCTCAAAAATGTGGAGGTCTTCAATCAATGTGTTCTTATAATCCATATACACATAATTAAAAATGTCATCTATTGTTCATTTATATTCTAAATATATTTAGTATAGAATATTCAATTTAGTAATACTTTCTCTTTTACATGTACTTCTGCCAGGTTTGGGGGGTTTTGTGGGTTTTTTTGCTAATCATTTTATTGTTTATCCAGTCTTTAAAAACAGTACATATTTGTTTCAGGAATTTCACTATACATTTTCCATTATATTAAAATATTTCCCTCCAGATTTCCTCTTTTGTGTGTGTGTGTGTTATAATTTTGAGTTGTTTCTGGGGGTGAGCTGGGTACACTGAATGGTAACATTAATGGATGTCTCCCAGATATGCCTACAGTCACATGCACACTTCATAATATTTACAGAACTAAGTTTGACATGAAAAATTAAATTATTGAACATTTTAAATGAAACTGTCTTACACTTGCAAGATTTCCAGTGGATCAGAAGTTATGTCCAACAGCAGATCTGTGAGCAAAAGCCCCCTCTATTTCTGTGTGTGAAAGACAAGAAATATATAAAGGCATCAAACAATTTACTTCTGTATTGCAAATATTTTTTCCAAAAACACTGACAAGTAGTCAGCACAACCCCTTCACCACCATTAATTACAGTAATCCTTAACAGGTTTTGAAGAAATTTATTTATACCAGTGCAATGTGGTCTCAATATTTTTCCATGATTTGTAATTTAAAATGCACCAGAAAAACTATTTCATAGAAATAACCCATTTTATATGAATTTATTAAAATGAGCCTGAAGTTTACCAAAGGTATTAGCTAGCTAGACTGTGCTCTCACTGATAATGAAAAGTGAAGTTTAGGTAGGATAATTTTTATTTGTTACATACAGACTGAATCAGCATCCTGTGGGAGACCAAACAGGTGTTCAGCCTAGGAAGCCAGAGACAGCTGCCCAGCAAGAGGCCCCAAAGAGAACAACAGAACCCATTAAAAGGCCTTGGATACTCAGCAAGAGTGAAAGAAGAAGCTGTTAACTTTGGCGGAAGGACACTATGCTGTGAACACCTGTTACCAAAGTCAGAACTGAGAAAGACAGACTGCTTATGTTAACTCCACCTATGGAATATATACTCAGTTATAATTGGTAATGACAGAGTGTTTTAAGTTAGCATGAAGAAGTTTGAATAGAGTGAGTAAGTTTGAAGAAAGTGTGTAATAGTATTTTAAGTAGTCCATGCATGCCACCCTACCCTGTAGCCTGTAAGATCCCTATGCTAAGTGTGATAAAGTTGCTTAAATGTAACCATTGGGGGTCATTCCACTCCCTTTCCTTGGATGAAGAGGACCAAAGAATAAAACCTCCACTTTACTGATGCAGTTAGTCAGTTTTATTAATAATGACCACCAAATAAAAAGTGAAACTGTGTCAAAATGGACTTCTAGGCACCAGCACCATCCGATGAAAAAAATATAAAATAAACGTCCAGAAAGAAGAGATTCCTTGGATAAGAGAGTAACAAAAGCCAAACGCAACTTTCCTACCTCATAGAAAATTTCACAAGTCCTTTAGTATTAATCATAGATTATCACAGAATCATCAAGATTGAAAAAGACCTACAAGATCATCCAGTCAGATTGTCCACCCAGCCCCACCACTGTAACCCCTAACCACTGAACTGTATCACCCAGCACCAGATCCAGACACCTCTTAAACACCTCCAGGAAGGTGACTCCACCACCTCGCTGGGCAACCTATTCCAATGCCTGACCACTCTAACAGTGAAAATATCTTTTCTAATATCTAATCTGAATCTCTTGCCTCGGTTTAAAGCCATTTCCTCTCATCCTCTCAGTGCAGGCATGGCAGAAGAGATGGACCCCCACCTTACTACAACCTCCTTCTGGGTAGTCGTAGAGAGCTGTAACGTCCTACCTGAGCTTCCTCTCCTCAAGACTGAACAAACCCAGCTCCCTCAGCCATTCCTTGTAAAATGAGTTTTCTAGACTCTTCTCCAGTTCTATTGCCGTTGTCTGGACATGCTCCAGCACCTCCATGACCTTTTCGAAGAGAGGGGTCCAAAACTGAATGGAGTATTCAAGGAGTACACACTTGCTCTGAGTGCTGGAGCTCCCCATGGAGAAACAGTAAGGTGTTATTACTGATAGTTCCCACTAGATTGCGCCTGAAATACAGAGGAGATGGCAATGCAGAGTACGCATACCAGATTAGGTTCAAGACCAGTGATTTATTGTATCATCAGACAGTACTGGAAAAAACACCACAGTGGTAATTAATAAAACAAATGCTTAAAACAAATTTGCTTAATCACAGTCGGCTCAAATCTGTTATCTTGACCATTTGTGCTCCACATTGGGTGACAAAAAGAACTGTTGTGTTTTAAGCCCAACTGGCAACTAAGTGCCACACACATGATCACTTACTCCTTCCCATTGCAACCACTCTGGTGGAGAGAACGCAAAATAAAAAATAAACCTTGTGGATTGAGATTAAAACATCTTAATATTTGAAAAAAAAAAAAAAGCCAACCAAACTGAATAAAACTAAGTTTACTAATATTAATATTTGTAATTATAAAGAGAAGGAGAGAAACAGAATCCAAGAAAAACAAGTGACGTACAATACAATTGCTCACCACCTGCAGAACAATGTCAAACTCTGTCCCTGAACCCCAGTCAGCCTTCTTCCAGGTAACTCCCCCAGTTTCCATGTTGGTCTTATGTTATAGAATATTCCTTTGGCCACTTTGGTCAGCCCTCTTGGCCATGCTCCCCCCCAGCCTCTTGTGCACCTGCTCTCTGGCAGAGCATGGGAGACTGAGAAGTCCTTTTGACTTAGGATGAGCACTACTGAGCAAGAAACAAAACATCACTGTGTCACCACTGTGAACTAAATCCTGTGTTCAGTCTTGGGCCCCTCACTACAAGACAGACATTGAGATGCTAGAGCATGTTCAGAGAAGGGCAAAGTAAAGCCGATTGCTTTAGAAAAGAGGCGAACACGCCCATGGGTTCTTGGTTAATTTTGTTGAGTCTTTATTGCTCGAAGGAGAGGAGTAGAGACTAGCGAGAACCCGGAGGAAGAACAGGCAAATTGCGAAGGATGGAGTGAGAGCGAGGGCTTATATAAGGTAGGGTACAGACGGTGCTAGAAAATAGGTGGAGTTACACAAATATGGAAAGGGTAGGATGGGCTAGTTCTAAACATGGGCAGAAAGGGTTGGAACAGTATAATTAAGGGGTGGCAACAAGCCAAATATGGGAGATCTGCACTGCAGGGGAAAACTGACCAATAGGAAAAAGGGAATAAACTTTTCAAAATTATGAGGGATAAAATATATGAAACTGGGGTACAAAACATTCTAACATGCATTAACAATGCTATTCCACAACGTGCTTTAACACAAACAGTCCAAGAACAAGTAGAAGCTTGATTGGAGCAAGATGTCTCTTTCTTAAGTATCTTGCTTTTCGTATAAAGCTTTCCTCCATACGTTCCACTTTTCCTGAGGAATCTTGCCATTCCCGACAGCAAAGGATCTGGTGAAGGGTCTGGAGCACAAGTCTGGATGAGGAGCAGCTGAGAGAGCTGGGGTTGTTCAATCTGGAGGAAAGTAGGCCGAGTTGTAGAGATCAATAATGATCTCTACAACTACCTGAAAAGAGGTTGTAGTGAAGTGGTAGTTGGCCTCTTCTTCCAGGTGACAAGTGACAGACGAGGGAAAATGGCCTCTTATACCCCGTGAATTTTAGATTGGTTATTAAAAAAATTTCTTCACAATGAGGGTTGTCAAGCATTGGAGCAGGCTCTCTAGGGAAATAGCAGCATCACTGTCCCTGGAAACATTCAAAAAATCTGTAAATATGGCACTTGAGGATGTGGTTGTGTGGTGAAAAAGGTGTTGGTGCTGACAGCTAGAATTTGTGATCTTAGAGATCTTTTACAAATTTGATTCTGTGTTTCATGACTGGTTGAAATTACTGTAAGTGATATGGCAGAAACACTTTTCTAGGATGGGGGAAAATTATCTTGACACACAACTCTCATAGAGGGAAGAAGCAAGGAGAAGGGCACACTGAGTGTGGATGAACTGAGGTGTTGCTCAGGTACACATCATGCCTTGCAGCGTAATTATCACTGTAAGTATTGCAGTTAGCAAAAGATCATTTTAAACCACCTCCACTGACAGGTTCATACACTTTGGAAGTACTACAAGGGCTCCAGAAATCCACACCCCGCTGGTCCCTTCTATTGAAGGGGATTTTGCAACTTCCTAGTTCATGATTACCTCTTGGGCCAATATCTCCCAGCTTTGGACAAGCGGCCTCGCAAATGGGGTACGGTGTTGGCTTCCTGCCAACTGTCCGAACTCACAGGGCAAATTTCTCTCCTCCCTTCTTCTCCCACAGCAAAAGGAAAGAAATTATAGAAACCGAAGAGCTCAGAAACAACCGAATTATATCTATATATATAGATAGATATATATATATTATTTTACATATATTATAGCTATATATAGTTAGAATACTATGTACATATAAACTAAACTCCAGTTTCCAAAAAGGGGAAGGGAGGGGGGAAAGGAACAAAAGGGACAAAAAGGAACAAAAGCAGAACAGAATGCACAATCAGAACCCTAAAATTGGCAAAATATACAGCATCTCCCCACTTCCCTCAGAAAACAAGATTGCCAGACACGGCTAGCAACTCTCCAACCTCCCGCGTAGTAGGCCAGCGGTCACTGCAGGCCTCAGCTCGAGATAAGCGAGTCCAACACAGAGACTCACTGTTCCCAAACCTCGCCAGAAGAGAAGAGAGCGAGAAGCTTCCCTCCTCTCCTATTTATAGGTCTTGATACGTAAAAACAGGATGGAATACCTGAAAATGGCCACTTCCCTAGATATGAACCTGGTTACCAAGGAAGGCTACATTAACCTACTACACACATCACTCCTCTCAGCCAGAGGGCTCCGGTGCCTCACTGAAGCACAATGTGCCAAAAGACTGCACGGACTCTAGGACAGGCTATAGGCCTTAGGCTGGATACCTCTTCACCCTCAGGGTAGTGAGTGCTTGGCACATGACTTAGAAAAAAAGGAGCATTTGTGCTGTATCCCTGCGGTGCTCTCCATGGATGAACTGCAGCTCCCCAGCACACAGCCCTGGCCTGCAGCCTGAAGGAACAGACTGGGGCAGTGCTGGTGCAGCTGCTCGCTGGCACACAGGCTCTTCTCCAGGAGAATCTAAAGAGATCCTTCTTGTCACCTCATCCGAAGACACAGAGCCAGAGGCACCAGTCTCTGAAAACGAAATCCCTTGTGCATCTGAAGCACCCTGAATCTGAGATTACCCACAGTGCCAAGCACAAAAACGTGTGTAACTAGCTGCACGTGCCAGTGACAGCTGCTGGCAAAAAGGCTAGGACTGTTGGTCACTGGGATCTGAGCAACAACTATACCCTACGAACTGCAGCAGCCTCACCTGTGCCGCTGCTTGGAATACTCACTGGCTGCATAGTCATGTCACAGCTGAGAAGGTGAGACATGAATTGTTTTTTCTCCAGTTATTTATTGCTACCATTAGCAATAGAGTGTTTGCACAGTGCTGGAGTGCCAAGGCAGCTCCTCGGAGCACTCTGCTGAAACCTCTGTGGTATGGTCCTTTAACTGGGCTCTTAATTCATATCCATGAGTAGACTCTATGAAATCTGTTTGTACAGAAGGACCCAGGGAGATGGAACAGCACAAGTACAAGTCCATAAAGACTCTTTCTGGGAAAGCAAAGCTCAGTCTAAAAATTAAAGGTGAAGCAGAGTCAGGAGAAGGAACAGACAGCGTTAAGAGAGCCCAAACAAACACAAAGTTCAACAGCTGCCGCCTGTCACGAGGGATGTTTCTGGCAGAGCTCACCCAGCTGTACAGGAACATGGGCACAGACCCTGTTGGAGGTGAAAATCATGGAAGTTATGAAGATTGGAGAAGAAATCAAGAGCTCGAAGTATCCCATGAAATCAAAACCTCCCTTTAAGGATGGATGAACTGTTTCAATACTATTGATGTGGTTTTTGTATTTTATTTCCGTGGTTTACTATATTGTACTTGTTTAATGTACCCCAGTTTCATATGAAGCTCTTTTCGATCACTGTACCCTTGAGCCCTCTTCTCTTGATTGGTCTGTTTCTGATATAATGAGTATTTTCCTTATATGGTTATACCTTCTCTCAGTTTTGCATGTTCCGCCCATGCTCCTCCCCTGTTACACCCCTTTTCTAGTCAGTTCTCTCCGTACCCTTTATAAGGCAGGAGCTAGGTTGAATGAAGGGCAGTTTTGTTCTCACTAACTGTGCAGACCTGTTTTTCCTACCGTAACTGTCAAGACCCCCCGCACCTCTGCCTGCTTGTCCCAGCTGCTCTCTCGCTGACAGGGCCTCTTCACGGGAGAACTGGGTTTCCCTGGACTCACTTCAGCCCACAACCTATCCTGGTGTCCCTTTACAGGGATGTATCGGAAAATGATGATTTTTTAAATGAGTATTTTCTTCTTTTTTTGCCAAAAGCAGTGAGTTC
>VXAY01002243.1:4315-14866 GCA_013399855.1 Oxyruncus cristatus
TTTTATTTAACTTTATATTTCTGGGTTTTTTTTAATTTTATTTCTTATTTTATTTTTTCTTTTATTTTTAATTTTATTTTTATACGGTTTATTTTTTATTTTAATTTATTTTATTTCTTGTTATATTTTTATTTTTTATTTCTTATTATTCCAGAGTGGGAAACACTGCAGCTCCTCTGGGCAAGGAAAAGATTCCCCTACTCTTCCCTTAAACACAATGTCTGGAATTAGTGCCCTGGGAGCCTAGTCCAGTCATTCCAGTGACTGGGGACCACCCAGAGCAACTTTGCCAGCATAAAATGGAAATGACACTGTGGTCAAACGTATTCCCAGCAGGATTAGAAAGTTCTGGCCAAGGTGACCAGTCCGTGGAAGTCTGACCAGTGACAATCCATGGGGGATTTTCAGTGGGATACTTGCAGGTTTTACTGTCCAGAAACTCCAATTCTTTTTGGCACCTTTTGCTTAAATGTTTCCCTGTTGAAAGAGGTCAATTAGTCTTTTTAGTGACCATATTGCCAAAGTTCAGGAAGTACAACCGGCATTCCCTCAACACCTCCAGCACCTCCACACCCACCTCCTGCCCTGCACAGGCTCCAGGGGTGGTGTTCAGTCCTTTATTCCTGTGCCTGAATACCAACTATTTGCACCAGTCTGGGCTTTTGACAAAAGCTGTAAATCAATCACTGTTGTAACTTGAGTATTACTATTAAATGACACTGTATACTGTATTAATATTAATTAGTTTGCGTGATTAATTACTTAACTATTTTAAGTAGCGTACAAAGAAGAGCTGGACTTAAAGGGGATGTATGGGGTCTGAGAAGCACCTTTCCCTGCAGAGATAACCTGAGATACTAAGTTCAGCCTGGTGGGTACCAGGCACACAAACTTTGGGGTGCTACATAATCAGACACCTGCCTCCAGGGAGGGTCCATGGACTGTGCCCATCACCTGCTTACTACCGCTGCCTTCAAGAGCTTCCCACCACGCTGTACAAACAGCCAAACTGGCTCTGCAATTGGCCCCTAAACCAGTTCACTTAGGGCCCATTTCTGAGCCCAAAAACTCAGCTGCTGAGCCTGAGTGCCCAAAAATGCAGCACTTGACCTGTTCCTAAGCACAAAAGCACACAACTCAGTCTCCTGTGATACGTTCAGAAAATGCGTGGCTCGAGCTATTTCTGAGCCCTAAAATCAACCACGAGCCTGCTTTCAAGCCCCTGGAACAGAAGACCTGGTCTCCATTCTCTGCCTCCTAACCAGCTTTCTAGTCCCATTTACAGTCTCTGTGGGCAGTGCCAAAGGGTGCAGGGAGCATGGCCAGCCCACAGCGCTGCAACCTGGGGTCCCAGACACAGTTCAGGAAGTGTCCGGCCCTGAGCCTCTGTGGGTCAACAGGAGCACAGGCAGGCCAGGTGTCACTGCACTGCTGCTATTTCTGCCTGCTGATGGTCCCTACACTCTGCCATGTCCCCTCCTGCTCTCTGACCTACCCCCTGCTCTGCACGGGGGAGGCATGCATGGTACCTGAGGGCAGGGGCAGCCTCGGGGAACTAGTGGGTCAGCTGCCCTGGGTATGGGACTGTGCCACAGGGAGGCAGGCACGTGGGACCTGAGGTGGGGGCAGTGACCACGGGGAGCCATGGGAAGGGAAGGTGCTGTTGGTTTCTCATTTTTCCCACAGGCTGATTCTCCCTTCGATGCCAAGTCATCTCCATGCTGGATATCAAGCACTTCTTACCCAGTCCTTGGTGCTAACCTTGGGTCTTTCTAGAACTGTGTTTCCTGAGTCACGAGAGAGTCCAGTTTCAAGTCACACACACAGGGATCCCACTGATAGGTAGCCTAAAACAGTGTTCTAAACTGCTGCCTTCAAGAGCTGTAGCCCCCTATGATTTGTGTTCCCTTCTCCTGCCACTGTCTCATTTTGCAAGTGCTGGGCATGGGACTCCTTGCCTTGCACAGGAGACTGAATTGGACTGAAAACATTGCTAATGGTGACAATAGGGAACTTTATTTTCACAACTAAATCAAAGTCAGCATTTGCGTGCACGCAAAGCAGAAACACAGGCAGGACAGAGCAGGCCTTTGACCCTGAGGCTGCCTTTGGGTCAGCAGGCACTGCCCCAGAAGGAAATGGTTGTGGTCCACTGCAGCCTGCACTGGATCCTGTTCATCCTGCTGCTCAAGCCTTTTTTCCCATTAGGTCCTGTAGGATCTCGTGCACCCGAGTTAAGAATTGCACCAGTATCTGGTATGGATGTGGAGCAGGTGTAAACCAGCCTGATTGCGTTGGTGTTGGCTTTGGCCACTGAAAGGCGGTTGAGTTGAAGACTGGCTTTGGCACTGGAGTAGCTGTTACAGCTGGGCATGGATGTGGAGTGGGCGTAAACCGGTCCAATTGTGTTGGTATTGGCCTTGGCTCCTGAAAAGGGGTAGAAGTGAAGGCTGGCTCTGGAGTTGGAGTGGCTGTTACAGGTGTTTGTGGGTGTGGAGTGGGTGTAAAGCAGCCTGATTGTGTTGGTATTGGCCTTGGCCGCTGAAAAGGGGTTGAGCTGAAGGCTGCCTCTGGTGTTGGAGTGGCTGTTACACCTGAGCACAGGCCCATCTGGACCAGGATCCAGTCATAGAAGTGCTGAGTGGAGGTGTAAACTCCAGGCCGTTTTGCTCTGGCACAGCCTTTTCCCCAGCTGGTCACTCCAACAAGCCAGAAGTAGTTGGCACTGTTATCTTTGCAGACCAGAGGACCTCCGCTGTCACCCTGCAGCAGACAAGAGAGGATTAAGGTGCTGTTGGGTGGCTGCTGTAAGTACTAGGGGCTTGTTTCTCTCTTGCAGCCCCTGCCACAGCTTTATTCCTGGCATAGAAGGGCTCTGCTCAGGCGCTGGAGTCTCCAGAAAGTTAGCTGGGAACAGGTTGGGGGGCTGTAAGGTAAGGCTCTCTCTCATATCTGCACAGTAATCCTGGATGTGTGGAGAATGGATGATCCAGCATATGGATATCTGGGCTGCCAAGAGCACTGCATGGGCTTTCTGGGCAGAGTGCCAGGCCTCAGGGACATGAGCACTGGGCAAGGACCTGTAGATATGGGGAAGGAAAGGGAAGCCCCACCGGTGGTGGGGACCCAGGGCTGGAAAAGTGGCTTGCGAGGCAGAGCACACGCTGGGCTGTGTTTGGGCAGTGGTGATGGGGCTGTCTGTGCTGTTGTGGGCTGGCTGACTCCCAGTACAGTCCTACCTGACAGGTGTCAATGCCGCCCTGTGGGTAGCCAGCACACAGGTTGTGGGTGTGGATGGTCCCAGCATACCATCGGCTGCTGTTAACGAGCTGGATATCAAGGAGACGGACCTTGGCCTCCTGCAGGACATCACCTGGTCCCTGAGCTGTGAGCATAAAAAGGAATGAGCACTCAACAGCTCACTGACAGTTCTTCTCCTCTGTCTGAGAGTAAAGCCCCTTCCCTAGGGCTTTTCTTTGCTTCTGGAGCAGCCGTCAAAGTGCTGTGTCTCTTCTGTCTGGCTTTCGGTGGCAGGCCAGGTTCATCTCTCCAGAGGCACATGTCGTGCAGCCTGACTCTGGCTTTGGCCTCTGCTGTTGGGAAGCACAGCTTGTCTCCCCAGTGTGCCCAGCTTGCCCTCAGGGTACGAGTCCCTTTTGGGAACTCACCTTTTGTACTGGTGGAACCCCAACCAGCAATGTAGCAACTTTTCAGCTCTGACACTGTGAGAGAGGCGTTGGGCACACAGGCAAGCTGTATATAGTCACTGCACTCCACAGGCTGGTCCAATTCCACCAAGGCAATATCATTCTGCTGTGAAGAAGCAGCGTAGTGTTGATGAACCAGGAGCCGCTTGATATAGCGCAGCTGGGCCTCAGGGCCCAGCTGAGTCAGCTGGGTGGCCCCAATTAGCACGCGCCACATGGTGATGTTCCTGGAAAGCAGAGAGAGAGGGGTGAGAGGAAGCAGAGCCATGCGCTGCATCAACTCAGCACTTCCCTGCCTTCTGCTTCTCAATGCAGAGAGGAAAGCTGCGCAACTGAGGATGCAACTGCCTTAGCATGCCTTAGGCTCCAGGAATGTCAAGCTGGAGGCTGCTAAGCAGCAGTGGCATGAGCCCAGCCTTCTTCTGAGCAGGCTCTCTACTGCCCAGGCACTGGGCTCACTGCAAGGAAATACGATGGGAGTAGTATATGGTGCTGTGGACTAGGCACCTGCTTGTGTTGTGGGGATATCCCCATTCTCTGCTCCTCCTTACCTGGCCTGGATGAAGCAGTGGGCTGCTGTGAGGACCCACTGTGGGCTGATGAGGGACCCTCCGCATGTATGACCAGTGCCTGTTTTCCTGGGATCCTGGATGCTGACAATCCAGGGCCAGGTGCCTGGCTGGACACCTGTGCCACCCACAATATGTGGCATGCCGTAGTCAGAAGCCATGGGCCGGAGCCCACACGTGTCTCTGTAAGCAGAAAGTCATTACTGCCCTGCCTGACTGCTGCTGCTTTTCAGGCTGTGTCTTTCTACCCCAGCACCTGGGTGCTGGCAAAAAACTGAGGCTCCCACACGGGTTTGGGAAGCTGTGGTGTGGTGATGTGGGACAAGTGGGCCCCGTCCAGGGAACCACCTGAGGGTTGCCCAAGCTCCCTACCAGAGTCTGGGGCCACTTACCCACAGGTGTCCCAGGTGCCATGTGCAGGCCTGAATATGGCCAGCAGGATGAGGAGGTACAGCAAATTCATCACTGCCAGCAGCATGTGTCAACTGAAAGAAACAAAAGATTGTCTCCTCCAGTGCCACCGCTGACCCAAGTGCCCACAGCACTCACGTTGCCCGTGGGACCTGCAGTCCCAGGGCTGATGTCACAAAGTGTTGTTCCAGGTTCTGGGCATGAAGCCCTCAAGGGATGGGGGAGGGGCAACACAGCCTCATAGAACCATAGAATGGTTTGGGTTGGAAGGGACCTTAATGAAGTTGTAAGGAAAAAGGGGTCCCATGCCCAGCACCTGCAAAACAGGTCTACTGTGGGCAGTCAATTTGGGCACAATGGGAAAGAGTCACTCCAAAGGGAGTGCTTAGTCAGAGAGGAGGGTACTCATAGTGACAGAGTAACTACTAGGATGCTTTTCTCTGCCAACTCTCTAGCAGTCATACCTGCTAATTGATTTCCAACATTAGTTGGTGTGCTTCCAAATTGATGAGCTTTGCAATGCATGAGAGCCACTCTGATTGGTAACTGAACACTTTCCAGTAATTGTTTAATGACACCTTCATACTTGACAGGAGTTCCTTGTGCTGAAAGGAGCCCTCTTTCTTTCCAGATAGCTCCATGGGCATGTACTACTCCAAAAACATAGTTATGATCAGTCCATATGTTGACCTTCTTACCTGCAGACAATTCTAGGGCTTGATGCAGAGCGATGAATTCAGCCTTTTATGCAGAGATGTGAACAGGCAACGGGTCAGCTTTGATTGCCTTGATTTGCGTCACTACTGCACACCCAGATTTCTGCTCTGCTCTGCACACAAAACTGCTCCCATCTATGAACAGTTCCCAGCCTGGATCTTCTACTGGAGTGTCCCTTAAATCTTCCCTGTAGGAGTAAACCTGCTCAACCGTTAGAAGACAGTCATGTTGTGAGCCTCCTGGCATTCTGGCACAGATTCAAGAACATATCTGAGTTCAAGGTGGTAGTTGTTTTCAGTTCCGTATCGTCCTGTTCCAACAGGACAACTTGATATTTATGAATTTGATTTGGGAATAACCAGTGACCAGTTGTTTGGAAAAATACTCCACAGCCCTTCTCCATGCCCCCAACCTCTGAGCCAGCACACCTAATGGAAGGTATGAGCATTCATGCACAAACAGTATGGATGTTTTGTCAGGAAGGTTTTGTCAGGTCAGGTAATCCCAAAGCAGGGCTAACATTAGAGCTTTTTCTAAGTCTCTGAAAGCTATCTGGTATTCAGGAGTCCACTGTAGTATCTCCTCAGGGCTTCTCAGGGCCTCATATAAAGGTGTTACCAACAGTCCATAATTAGGAATCCATAGCTGATATCAATCAACTATTCCTAAAAATGTCCCTAATTCACATACAAACCTCGGCTCTGGAGTTTGGCAAATCGCCGCCTCCGTTTCAACTCCAAGGCTTTGAAGTCTCTTAAAAATCATGAATCTCAGATATGTAACCACCTTGCTGTCAATTTGGGCCTTCTTATTGGATACCCTGTAACCAATTTGTCCGAAAAAGTTTAGTAAACTAATAGTAATTTCAATGCATCCAGTTTGACTCTCTGTAGCTATCAGTATATCGTCTACATATTGCAGCAATGTGATTTCTTCATTTTCCTTTTTCCATATTTCCAATTCTTTTGCCAGTTGGTTCCCAAAGTGGGGCTATTTTTGAACCCCTGTGGGAGAATAGTTCATGTTAATTGATTTATATAGCCTGTTCAGGGACCTTCCCATTCAAAAGCAAACAAGGGTTGACTTTCAGTTTCAAGAAGTATGCAGAAGAAAGCATCCTTAAGGTCCAAAACAGTAAACCACTGATCAGATTCCTGACTTGTAGTTAAAAGGGTATAATGATTTTCTACCACTGGGTGTGTTCTTTATCAGTAGGAGTATTATATTCTGATTCACGTTCCTTTAGTAATCCATGTTTCACAAGTTCAGTAATTAATTCCTCTAACCCTTGCCTTGCTTTTAATTCCAAAGGATATTGATTTTTCCTTACCAGTTTGGAGTCTGGTTTCAACTGTATTCTTACTGCTTCTGCTACCCTTGATTCCCCTGAAATTCCACCAACAGCTTTTTCCACCTCCTCTGGGATTTCCTCTGTAATTTTTGATTGCTGTAGCAACATAAAAACCTGGGCCTCCAGAATCTCACTATCAAAAATTACATACTTGTATATGTTTATTTTCAAATATTATCTCTTTCCTAACAAAGGCACTGAGCATTCAGGCATATGTAGGAATTGGTGTGTTAACCACTGTTTACCTATCTTGAATTTTAAAGCATGGAAAAGTGACAAATTGAAGCTTTTCCCTGTCACACCAACAAAGCAAGGGAAATTACAAAGCTATTGTTAGAAGAAATAATGCCCCGACTTGGAATTCCATTATGAATGACCTCAGGCAGGGGACCTCAGTGCAAAAATTGTCTAAAATATTAGGAATCAAATGGGATTTATATACTCCTAGGAGACTACAATTTAGTTGGGAGGTTAAGAGAATGAACGAAAGCCTAAAAAGGCAAATAAACAAAATCTGTCAAGACACCTCACTTAAATGGACACATGCTCTTCCTCTGGAATTAATAAAAATTAGAATCCAGGCAAGCTCCAAGGAAAAAGTAAGCCCAGGTGAAATCTTTTATGGGAGACAATATCAGACTGTAACTATTCCTGGAGAGAGGCATGTGATAGGTAATCACAGTTTACAAGAATATGTAATCTCTTTGGGAAAAACACTTTTATCACTGCATAAGTGTCGGAGATCAAAAAATACCACGAGAAAGATGGGAGACACGGAAGAAGGCTCTGTCTGAAAGACAAAACGCCTGAAGGAGACACCTGCAAAAAGAGACTGTTCCACACTATCTTGGACTGTTCCACTTACTTAATAATGTTGAAAATAATTGTTAGTGCATGTTTATAAATGTTGTACCCCAGTTGAATAATATTTTCCCCTCAGTTTTATGAAAAGTTTATTCCCAATTTTTGATTGGTTAATGTTTGCTGCAATGCAGTATTTTCCTCGTATGGCCTGTTGCCACCCCTTAATTGTCATGTTCCCACCTACTTTTCCCTTGTTTGTACCTTGCCCAACCTACCTTATTCCATATTTGTAAAACCCATCCCCCTTTCCAGAACCTTCCTAACCAGACCCTATAAAAGTCCTCACCCTTGTTCCTCCCCCCAGATTTGTCTCCTACCCTGGGTTCGTTTGTACCTCTGTGAGGTTCATTTGATCTCCTGAGGCCCTGAGCAACACCTAATAAAGGGCAGCGTGCGATCTAGCAAGCTGTCAAGAGCCCAAAGGCGAGTCTGCACCTATTTGCATAACATGCTTGGCGTTACATAAGTTTATTGTTTTAAGCCTCACTGGAAACCTTGGATATTCAGGCACAACCTCACCAGCCAGGTGACCAGATGTATGTCTGGACATGGAGTGAGGAACCACTCAAGCAGAAGTGGAAAGAACCATTTCAAGCTCTCCTGACTACTCATATAGCTGTGAAAATGGTGGGCAGAGACTCTGGGATTCCCTACACGTGAATCAAGCCAACTCTGGACCCAGAAGGATCACACTGGGGAGTGCAGCAAACAGCAAATCTGCTGCAGATAAAGTTGTAATGGACCCAGAGACTCTAAAATCAGAGATGTTAAATGGTTTATCTTTGTGTTGTGCTGTTTGTTCTCAACTGTCCACTCATTCAGATGAAAGTATTCAGTTAGTGGGCCTTCCAACACCAGGTGTATTTTCCAGTGCTCTTCCTCCATTTGTAGTGATGCTACTTTTGGACAGAAAAGCAGCCTAACCCCCCACAGATTAAAAAATTCTGTCAGTAAAAATGGCAGTTACTGAGCCTCTTGCGTTCAAAGATGCCTAAAAGGAGGACCAGGCGTAGCCCCTCACCAGAGAATGGAGTCACCTAATTATAACCAAGGAATGATGGTGGGAGATAATCCCAAATGTCATCCATATTTACATGTAACAGGAACGAGAATTTAAAAGACACATTAGTGGCATATTCCAGATAACATGGGATACTACTGACTTTGCAGAAACCAAGCTAGAAAAGCTCTATCCCCTGGATGGCAAGGAATACGCACCTCTGGAACTGTAGGACCAAAAACAGGTGTCATTGATAAATCAGAATTCCTCAGAGGACATCAGCAATGTTTTACAACAAGCCACAAATGGAATTTAAATCCCTTAATTGAGAGGTCCTCTAGATTCCACCAGTTTGTGAGAGGACTTCTACCATGGTTAGGAGTACCTGAATTGAAGAAAGCTGTAGTTACATACGCAGAGTAATTGAACAAATAGAAAACCAAACAAACGTTGCAATTAAAGCTTTGCAGCAAGAAGTTATCAGCCTTTCAGAAGTAGTCAAACAAAACTGAATAGCTGTAGGTCTGATTCTGGCTTCCAAAGGTTGTGTGCACAGTCATTAACACCAGTTGCTGTGTATATGAAGATCAGACTTTAAGAAGTCAAACTGACTTGGTAGAAATTAGAAAAACACTGGAATTTTTCAGGAAATACAAGAAATTCAAGGGGAAGATGTGTTTAATTAGATAATGTCGTGGAATCCAAATTTAAGTGCAATTGCAAGAAAACTGATTGGTATAGTTATCATAGTTTTGATATTAATTGTAAGTTTATGGATTTTATTCAAAATTTGCAAAATGGAATGTAACAGAATGTGTAGATTCAATGAAAACTGTTTAATCTAAAACTGAAAAAGGGTCTTAAAAGGATGGTTGGCTACTTTAAATAGCAGATTTTTTTTTTTAACTTAATTTTATTCTTATAGTGTTAAGGATCTTGATTGGTATTGTTAAGGCACCAGATAATTTCAATAAGAAAAGTTTATGTTAGTCCTAAAGAAGATTAATTACATGTTTTAAGGTATAAAATAGACTGATAAATGTGATGATTTATAAGATGTTTTATTAGGAGTTATATAATAACTTAATAGTGATTATTGCATTTTAGTGTCTCAAGTTGTGTACTCAATGACTTAAGTGGAAGCAATCTTAAAAGAAAAATTGAGATCCCTTCCAAAGCAGAGAATTGTTGGAAATGATAAAAATTTTCTAATGTTTTTAATGGTCCAAATTAACTTTTTGGTTAGTTGTTTTAATTAATCATAGGTGGTGTGTTAGGCCTTAAATCAACTTTAGCCAGCATGGAGTAAAAACTGTCATAAGCTCCTTTGTGAGAGCATAGCTTGGGAAAAGTACTAAAACTGTAAGTTTTGTGGAAGTTAACCCTGTTATGCTTCAGTGGAGAGAGCCTGTCAGAGAAAGATGTCTTGTTGAAGGAGGAGATCTGGAATACAAGATTTATGGACTACAAGGACCTTCTGCAGAAACCAGCAGATAAAGAAGAAGACTAACAAAGGCTCAGTATTTGTGTCAGAAAATCCCTAGTGGAGGAAAAATATACCAAAAAAGATTAAAGATATGAAGTTATTGTAGTAGTGAGAAATGAATAACCGACAGCAGATAGAATACTAATTAATGAAAAGAGTGATGTAATTTGGAACCTATGAACATTAATTTCTTTCTTTGCCAACTTTGTATAAATAGGTGAAAAGTGATGTCTTGCTGTCAGTATGGAGGCAGGATTTTTGTCAGCCCCATACACACCCAGCTCTGCAAATAAAAATAACGACTTGTTTTCTAACACTAAAAAGCCAGTTTGTTAGAGGGTTCTTTTTATTCCAACAATTTCACGGGTATTTCGCAACAGTTGGATGGAGAAGACTAGCACATCAAAGCTAGGAAGAGGACAGGAAAAAACAATGCCACATGCCAA
>VXAY01002246.1:313-48132 GCA_013399855.1 Oxyruncus cristatus
GCGGGGGGTGCGGAGCGCCCCGCTGCCCCCCGGGGGGCGGGTTTGGGGTGCCCCGCCCCCCCCCCCGCCGCCGCTAATTGGGCGCGTTCCGGCTGTTGACGTGACAAGCGCTGTCAGCGCCCGGCGCTGCCCATTGGCTGCCGCCGCCCGGCCCCGCCCCCGCCCCACGTGGGGCCCGCGCGGCGGGAGCGCCGCGAAACCCGGAGCGGATCGCGGGGAGGAGCCGGAGCCACCGCGCCCTGCCCGCCTCCTCCGCCACCCCCCTTTCTGAGGTCCTCAGTTTGCCCCTTTGGGCCTTTCCTTTGCTTTCACTCTGCCGAGGCAGCAGCTCTCGGCAAAGTCCCTGCGCTGCATTGGCACATGGACGCACTTGGGATGCCCACTGGGGTGCAAATCAGAGTGCAGCTGGATATCCATTGGGATGTCTGCAGGGTGCCCGCTGGGGTTCCCATCACTGAGTCACCTACTGGAGCATCCATCAGCCGGGTGTTCATTGGGGTTCCCATCGGGGCACCCATTGGGTGCACCCCAGGGTGCAAAGCCCCCCAAGATGCAGCCAGGGAGGCAGACCCTGGCCTAGTCAATGGGAGAACGTGAGTGCACAGTTCTCCAAAACCACACGGAGCAGGGAGGGCTCCTGAGACCTCGTGTGCTGGAGAACAGCGAAAATGAATGGCAATGAGCAACCCTGGAAATATTAGTAGTGAAACCGGTCCTTATTTCTCCTGCAAAGTGCTCTCCCTGGCAGTTCCCTCTGCCAAGTGCTTCCAAGGTGACAGCTATTTAGTGGAGGAACGTGCCCAGTGTTCCTGGTGTCACACACTCACATCAGTCCTGGGAGATTGCTGAGCACAGGGAGCAGCACCTGGAAACCCTCTGGTCCGTGAGGCCCTCGGGACAGGACAGGCATTGCCCTTCCCCTCCATCCTGCCCAGAGGTCACCGAGATGTTCCTAGGGCTGGAGCCCCTCTGCTCTGGAGCCAGGCTGGGAGAGCTGGGGGGGTTCCCCTGGAGAAGAGAAGGCTCCAGGGAGAGCTGAGAGCCCCTTGCAGGGCCTAAAGGGGCTCCAGGAGAGCTGCAGAGGGACTGGGGACAAGGGAGGGAGGGACAGGACACAGGCAATGGCTTCCCACTGCCAGAGGGCAGGGACAGATGGGAGATTGGGAGGAATCATTCCCTGGGAGGGTGGGGAGGCCCTGGCACAGGTTGCCCAGAGAAGCTGTGGCTGCCCCTGGATCCCTGGACATGTCCCAGGCCAGGTTGGACGGGGCTTGGAGCAACTTGGGCTAGTGGGAGGTGTCCCTGCCCATGGCAGGGGGTGGGATGGGATGAGCTTTAAGGTCCCTTCCCACCCAAACCACTCCAGGGTTCTGAGATTCCGTGATGATCCTCACTCTGTGCCTCACTGAGCTGGAAAAGTGTGAAAAGGGGGGTGATTCCAGGGGTGGGGCTGAGCCAGACCCTCTGTCCCAGAAGCTTTCCAGGTCCTAACTCCGGGGACATGAGGCCCTGGGGAGAGCAATGGAAAGCAGCGATTTTGCACTGAAAATTCACTTCACTGCTCAAAATAGAACACATTAGCTGAGCTGCTCCCCTCCCCCAGTGGTACTTACGGACAAATTCTGATTTTTACTTAATGGTTTCCCCGAAAAGGTTGTAATTTTCTTCCCATTCCCATCGAGCTGCAGCTCCTGCGCTGTTGTGGTGAACTCAAACGACCAAGGATGTCTCTCGTTAATTGATATTCCTCACACTGGGACTGTGCTGAAATAGGAGCTGGTTTATTTTAGCTTATTAAAACTCACCTGGTTGGGGAAAAAAAAAGAAAAGAAAAGAAAAAAAGAAGAAAGAGAACGATTAGGGGTGAAAGGAAACGTTCTGGTTTATATTGATTTAAGATCTGCTTAAATTGATATTTGCACATCCCAATTATAAACCCGTGATCTTTTCCCATAATTTATTTTTCTTTTTCTGAGTTGTTTTTTTTTTTCCCCCTAAGGATCTTAGAAAAGGCCTCGGTGTGAGGAGCCACTGTCTCCTCTCCCAGCCAGCCACGAGGTGCCTTTGTCACCATGACTGGGGACATCGTGTTGCCCCTCTAGGAGCCATGAGGGGCAGGAGGGACACGAGAAGGCACCTTGCCTTCTTCCCAGTTCTGCTCACGCTGGGGCAGCCAACAGCACCAGGTGAGGATGAGGATGGGGATGAGGGCACTGGGGATACTCAGCACAAGCCACTGTCACCATTGGGGTGCCTGGCAAGGGGCAGCTGCCCGTGGGGATGAGGCAGTGGAACAGCCCAGGGAGAGCAGGAGGCACTGGGGTCCTTCGGGGTGGTGGGATGGTCCCTCCCTTGGGATGTCCCTGCTCCAGGGGTGGTTTTGGCCGTGGTGTGCCCTGTCCCTGAGCTGTGCTCAGGCGATGCCAACGTGCAGCCCTGGCCCCCTGTGAGGTCTCACAGCCGGGAAGGGAAGCAGGACGTGTCCTCCCCCACCCTGTCTGGGGGCAAACCTCGGGCTCAGCTTCTGGGCAGAGGGTGTTGTGACACCATCCCGTCCCTGCTGCAATGCCACCCTTTTGGGGAACCCTCTGAGGTGTCCTTCCCCTTCCCCTTCCCAAAGGGCCCCTGCGGGGAGCACCCGCTGTCCCCATCCTCCCACAGATGATGACCTGGCACTGCCACCCCCGCTGGCCCTGCTGACCCCCAGGTCCTGGCCCCTCAGGGGGTGAACGAGCCCCCCTCACCCCTTCCCAGGGACTGGGCCGTGCTGGGGGCCATGGTTCTGCTGTGGGGAATGAGGGAGAATCCCTCAGGATGAGGTTTGGAACAGCTGGAAGGGGCTGAACATCTGCACAGCCACAGAGCCTCCCTGCGGGAAACGGGTCCAAAACACCCACGACAGGGCACCTACTTTTCCCCCAAAATTTTTATCTCCCCTTCCCGGGAAAAGTCCGGCTGCAGCTTCCATGTGGATTTGCTGTGAGGCCGCAGAGGAGGTGGCAGGGGCGAGGTGAACCCTGCCCGCACACACGTGTGCACACAAAGCCACACACACACGTGCACCCACGTGTGTCCCTCCTGTCCCCTCCTCCCTCCGCGTCCCCGGGAGCAGCCGAGCTCGCCCGGCGTGACGGGAGCCGCCCCGAGAGGTGACTTTATCGCTGACAAGCCGGTCCCAACCCCGGTCAATGGTGTGTGTTTACATTGCAGGTGACACTATCTGCCCTCCGCGCAGGGCAGGACCCTGCCTGCCAAATTTCCTTTAGCTTTCAAGTTTATCTAAACAAGGATTTCAGGGCCGGGAAGGCAGCGAAACGCATACGAATGAGCGGCCGCGGCGAGCAGGGAGAGCTCCCAGCCCGGATATGTGGCTTTGTGGGGAGCTGGGCTTTATCTGCTCTTGGCAGGGAGGTTTTACAGCCCCTCGGCAAGAGAGGCTCCAATCCTGCTCTGGCACCAGCAGCTCCGCAGCGCTGGCCACGTGCATCCTCAGCCAGCACCGCGATGGGGCTCGGAGCAGCCTGCCCTGGTGGAAGATGTCCCTGCTCATGGCTGGACCCGACCTTTGGGGTGCCTTCCCACACAAACCATTCCAGGACTCTGTGACGTTTCCAGGCGGGACCGGGAAGAGCGTCGGTTGCTGGTGTTGCCACAACAGGCCCCGATTACCCCGTCCTTTCACAAGCAAAACTCCCATTGACCTCACCCTCATCCGCGGATTTGCTTGAGCAATCCCTGTGCCCGGCCCAGCCCAGCGCCTCCGGCTGCTGCAGCACGACAGGGGGGCCCGGGGAGGGCAGCAAACCGGCTCAGGACCCCCAGAACCCCTCCCAGGCCCCACTGAGGGGCCCAGCATCCAAAGCAGCATTTTTCTCCCATCTCCCTGAAGTCGGGATGCGGGGTGGGAGGAGGTGGGCGAGGGGCACCCAGGGGTGCACATGGTGCTGGAGGAAGGGAGTGTCCAGGGATGCTCCTGGCAGCAGAGGCAGCTCCAAAGGGCTGGATTTGCAAAGTTTTAGCCAAAAAGTTGGGACCAACAGGAGGAACTGGAGGAGGGATCATGCCCAGGACTGCAGCTCAGGTCCAAACCCTGCAGCTCCAGTTTGGGCTGGAAGGGGCCTTGAAGCTCATCTCATTCCACCCCCTGCCACAGGACACCTTCCACTAGGCCAGGGTGCTCCAAGCCCTGTCCAGCCTGGCCTCGGACACTTCCAGGGATGGGGCTGTTCAGGGATGTTAAGTGCCAGGCTGCACCCCCGAGGGAGGTGGGAGAGCAGAGCAGGTTGGGCTGTCCCCTGCCAGCCAGCCCGGTCCCCGTGGCCGGAGCCAGGTCACTCTCCGATCCTCACAGATCCTCAGGGATGCTCCTGGATTCTCTCAGGTGCACCCCGCCCCCGGATCCCGGTCCGTGATCCCTCTGCTCCACAGTCTCACCTGCCCTCCCGTCCCGGGGCAAACAGCTCAGCCCAGGCTTTTGCTGTGCACTGTCTAATTATAGATATTATATTGCAAATGGCTTTTGGGCCTGCTAATGGCATTACTGGTGTTATTCTTCTACTTGTTAATTATAACCAATTTGTTTGGGATGCCTTCCCAGTTTTCGGCTGTAATTGCTCTCCCCATTCCCTGATGACTGTGACTCAGCAGAAACTCCGCAGTTTCGCTCAGGGATGATGTTACTCTTTGTCTCTCCTGCCAAGCGTGGCTGCGGACGGTTGCCTGTGCAGCGTGGCTACCGCTCCCACCTCGCCGGTTGCCGCGCTCCGGTGGCTCGGGGTCCCCGAGGAACGTGGGATGTCGCGGCCTGTGCCCGCGCGGGGCTGGACGCGGGACAATGGCATCTCCATGTGCCCGGGTGGGGCATCGCCCGCGATGAGAGCGGTTGCGCTCAGGCTTGGGATGCTCAGGAGGAGCTGAATCAGGGCTGTGACCCATAAACCATCTCGGGATCCTGCCTGTGAAATCCCGGCGAGCTCGGTATGGCCAAAGGCTTAGCCAAGGGAAGAGCGGAATATTAAACGGATTGTTTTCTTTTCCTTATTGCTAAATTCTTAAGAAGTTTGCTCTTCTCCTCTGCTCGGCATTAACTGTAGATAAGTTATTTGGAAAGCGAGTATTTCACCAGAACAGCCGTTCAAGTAGCCTAATACACACATTAGAGTCTATTTGCACTTAAAAGAAGTGGGAGGTATTAAATCAGCCTCTGGCCAGATAGTCATTGTATAAACAAGAGCTGTTAACTCCTACTTGATAGCGATGATAGCGAGGGAAAGGAAAACAGCCCTGCAGTGTCACGACCAACCTGACACAACATGTTGTCGGTCTGGGGAGAGAAAGAAAACAAAGCCCTGGGAGTTCATGACTGCGGGAGGGCGGCTGGGAGCGGGGATAATCCCCAAACCCTGCCGGCACCGCTCCCTGGCCTGCCAGCTGCTCCCACACCCGGGGCTCCAGCAACAGCATCACGCTGCCGTCCACAAGAGAAGCAGTTCCCGGGCCTTCGAAGGCCACCAGCGCACGGGACAGGGGAGTTACCCCGGCCCAAGCCCTCGGTGATGGTGGGTTTCCATCCTGAGCCCCTGGATCCCCCTCCAGCGCTCGGCTCCGCGCGGGGACAGGGAGATGCTGCCGAGGTATTAATGAAATTTATGAGTCAGAGCGAGCAAAAAAAACCTGTTTTCAGCTGACTTCACTCAGCACTTCCTCTCCTCGCCTTCGCCTCTCCCGGCAGCCCACTTATCTTCCCCTGGAGCGGTGCCCACCCTCCCCTGCCCGCTATCGCCAGCAGGCCGGAGCATTCAGCACCGGCCCCGCTGCGGAGTTTGCTCACTCACTCACTCACTCAAGCACTCTCGAGTTGTTCTCTGTGGCTAATCAAATGTCAAAACAAGCTGCCCCTGTGATTTTGAGAGCTTTTAAACAGGAAGACATTCACCACTGATACACGAGAGCGCGCGTCGGGGCTCAGCCGGAGCTCAGCGCTGCGCCCGGGATCTGTGGCGCTGTTTGTGGGCTCTCTTTGGGGGAATAATGACTCTCCCACCTCTTGCCCGTGCTGTCTCCCACGGGACTGGGGCTCTTTCCACGGCGGCAGCACCCTCTGTCCCTGCACCCCATTCCTTGGCTCATTAACCATGGTTTATAGACCGACACTAAATCGTGTGCTTTGGGGCTAAAACAGGCTGTCAGCACTGAGGAGTGATAACTTTCCAGCTGTCCAGAAGCCCAGGAATCCCCAAAAAGGCGCTGGGACCTGTTGGTCTTTGTGCAGCCACAGCAAGGGGCAGCATTCTCAGAGCCCCCCAGGTCGGGTTGAGCTGATGGCTGCAGAAGAGCAGGACCCCGTTTAAGGGACAACTTTGATTCCAAAGCCAGCTGGCGACTCTCCTGGCAGCTCTGACATCAAAAATTCAGGTACCTGCTTTTCCACAGCCAAGCTCCACATGTGCCTCTGCGGTGGCAGGAGCAGTGTGGGGTTTGGGATCCCTGAGAGGAGCTGCATCAAAGCAAGACAAAGTGGAGGAGAGGGAAGATGAAGAGGCCCCTCCTCATGCCCAATAAAACACGGTGTTTGTCTCCAGAGGGTTGGTCCTCAAAGCCACCTGGGCTGCAGGACTAAGGGCTGTTCCCACCCCTGGGATCCCAGCGGCCTTCAAAGCATCGCTCAGCGGCCGAATGCTGAGCGCGAGCTGCTCTCGGGAGCTGCCGGGTTTGTACACTGCTCACCCCCTGTTTCCCACTTTCCTCCCAGCACAAATCCAACATCTGTAAGAAGGAATAAACACCCACAGCTTCCTGAATGCCCCACTCCAGGGAGAGACGCTTCTGCTGCTCAGTCTGGTGCTGGGCTGGAGGGGAAGCATTTCCCTCCTTGTGAAGCAGCTTCAATCACACAGGCTGAGCACATGCAAGTCACCGCCAGCAGCACCAATCCAACTGATCCGTGTGCCATGGCCAGGGAGAACGAAGCCTCGTGGGGGCAGAGGTGGGTCCTGGGGGTGGTGACATTGTCCTGGGGCTGGGAGGACTGTCCTGGGTCTGCAGCGCTGGAGGACAGAGGGGATCAAAAGTTGTGTTAGAACATCAACCTCGCCGCCTCCCACTGCAACACCTCCCGAGCTTTAGATTCCCTGCTTTGCCAGGGCTCCTGCTCAAACCTCCCCCACCTCCGAACATCCCGGGGGGCCGTGCCACCACCCTGGTGCCAGCTGTGGGGCTGGGAGGGGGCGATGCCCCCTGCCCCCATCGGAAGGACGCTGGGAGCAGACAGGCAGAGGCTTTGTCCCAGCCCGAGACAAGGAGAAGGCTGTGGGTTTGTTTTTAGACAAATGAATGGATTTTACTGTTTGACCAACACTCATGAGAATGCCAGTCAGCGCGGATTTGGCAGGAGGTCTGACACTTGTCAGCCCTGGTTTATAGCGGCAGCGGAGCCGCCAGCTCTCAGGAGGGGAGTGACGTGCGCGCGTTGCTGCGCGGGGTGTTCTCGGAAGAATGTGTGGCAACAGAAGATCAAGCAAATACTTGGGGCCGCCGCATCACGGAGGACTTTGTCAGCCAGCCGGAAAGTTTTAGAAGGGCTTCACACTCTTTGGAGACAGCCAGGGCACTGCCTGGAGCCGGGGCGAGCACTCAGCTCTGCGGGCTCTGGGAAGAACAGAGGCATTACTGTGGCATCCCTGACGAGCCCGGCCCTGGCTGGAGCGGCTGTGCCGGCCCCACGCGGGCCAGCTGCCAGGAGTGTTCCACGGGGGCTTTGGCACTGCCACCTGCCTGCTCTGCACCCACAGGAGGGGAGCAGGCGGCCCCTGGGCTCAGTGTGGGGCACAGCTCACCCCGGCCTGGGAGTGCTTCAATTGCCAGGGGAAAAGCCATGGGAGTGACTGCCAGAGTGCAGCCCTGCACCCCAAAAAGACCCCAGACTTAGTGGGTGAGCTGAGAGGACTGAGAGGGAGCTGCTGTGCTCGGGGCCCCCGAGGTGATGCTGCCCCAGGAGCTGAGCCCAGCCTGCAAAACGGCCCTGACCAAACAGCCCAGACCAGCTCCCAGTGAATCATCCCAGGGATGGAGTAAATCATCCTCCTCTGAAAGGGCAGCAGCTGCCTTCCCCTGGGTTGTTTTGGAGCAGGTCTTTAGGAGACAGGGCTTTCCAGACTGTTAAAATCATAGAACCATGAAATGGTCTGGGAGGGAAGGGACCTTAAAGCTCATCTCCTTCCCACCCTACCCTGGACAGGGACATTATCCCCTGTCCCAGGTCGCTCCAAGCCCCATCCAACCTGGCCTTGGACACTTCCAGGGATCCAGGGGCAGCCACAGCTTCTCTGGGCAACCTGTGCCAGGGCCCCCCCACCCTCCCAGCCAAGAATTCCTACCCACTATCCCATCTAACCCTGCCCTCTGGCAGTGGGAAGCCATTCCCCCTTGTCCTGTCCCTCCATCCTTGTCCCAAGCCCCTCTCCAGCTCTCTGGCCGTGGTGGGCAGGGTGTGCTGCTGCACCACTGCAGGGAAGGTCCTCACTTTTCTCCCCACAGGAGTTTCTGTCCATGGCGCAGCGATGCCCCAACCTGGGCTGTTCCCACACAGCCCCTGGCCCTGCCCTGTGCTGCCCCCCAGCCCGATGCTCCAGCCGGGCTTTGCTGTGGTCCCCGTGGCTTCAGGAGGCACCACCCAGCACCTAATGGGTGTTTGCTGCTCCGCTGTGCCCTTGGCACCGTGGGCACCCTGGGCAGCCGGTGCTCAGGAGCTGCCCCAGTCTGGCAGAGATAAGGGAGTTGCAGGCAGCGCCGAGGGGATGACAGAGCTGTGTGCAGGCAGCTCCTCTGATCTGCCCACTGGGCTGGGGCTCCCCGGGCAGCCACAAATCACCGGGTCATTACGGGGTGCTCTGTCATGTACAGAGCAGCTCTCGGGAGCCAAACCAGCGGGGCAGGACCTCACCTGCTCCACGCGGGTTGTGCAACGAGCCCGTGGCTGAGCCGGGAGCCAAACCCACCCCTAATGACCGGGCCACAGCTCGCCCAGTGCCCGGGCCCAGCCCGGGGCTCCTGCGCCAGCCCACGGCAGGCACGGGCTGGGACACGCTCGTCCCTGAGCTGCCAGTGCTGCCCTGCACAGGGAACTCGGCCACAGCTCTGCCTCCCCTTTGGGCACCCTTGGTCTGGGCACTGTGTTCTGCCTGGCTGCGTGCCCGGGATGCGTGGAGGGGGATCGAGCTCTGTGGTATAGAATCCCAGCATGGTTTGGGTTGGAAGAGACCTTAAAGCTCATCTCATTCCACCCCCTGCCCTGGGCAGGGACACCTCCCACTAGCCCAGGTTGCCTTGAGCCCCATCCAACCTTGCCTGGAACACTTCCAGGGATGGGGAAGCCACAACCTGGAAGATATCCCTGCCCATGGCAGGGAGCTGGACTAGAAGGCCTTTAAAGCTCCCTTCTGACCCAAACCATTCTGGGATTCTCTGATTCCAAGGGAAGCCTGGTTGCCCCCTGCTCCTCCCCGGTGTCAGAGGTGGCCGCTCCGAGGGCTGTGTCAGTCTCATGAACCTCCTGCTCTGAGGCACCACCGGTCCCTCAAACAGCTCCATATCATCAGTTACATCTAATTGAGGGTGTTTTGAATACAACTCCACAACACCCAAACCAAAGGGAAATGACAGACCGTCAAATGAATGCCCCCGAACCACGATAAATGCCTGGGTGGATGATTAATGCTTCTGTTTCTTGGTTTCAGAGAGAACAATGCGGCCTGACCCAGCATTTATCAGCCGTGCCTGCGAAAGGGCACCAGACATCCCCAAAATAAATGGGACTATGGCCCCGCTGTTCCACCTCTAGATGCTCCCTCGTCTCTAAAGAATGGAGCGGGGTGAGCTCTGAGTGAGAACTGGAGCAGTGATGAACCTTCTCGGGTCCCTTTCAGCTCCATCATTATGGACGTCCCAGGTTGCCTTGGAAAATCCTTCCCTGACGATGCATCGAAGGAATCCGGTCGTTTACTGCGCTGGGGTTTGGACATCTGAGAGAACACGTTCTACGTGGCTGTTTCATTAAATCATTAAAAGACACTTCCCTAATAGCTGCAGAAATCTCACTTTTTCATGTGGCCGGGGCGGCTGTGCTGCTCCCACCTGGAAACGGCACAGATCCCCTCCCAGGTTCAAAGCCGTCTGGCTTCTAACGCACCGCCGGGAATTAGGGATAATTGAAACGAGCGCGTTCAAAGGAGCCCGGGGTCGGTGGAGCGGCAGAGCCGGCACCGCACGGCCCCTCCCGCCGAGCCCCGCGACACCGGCACCGGCCCTGCCCGCTCTCGGCAGCACCGTGGGATAATTCCTGGCAAAATCCCGGCGAGGGACAGCGAACCAGGGCGAGGACTGCCCGGAGATCCCGCAGCGTGTCCCGACACGACGCTGTTTGTGTGCGGAGATTAAAGCCTCCTGCTCGGCAGCAGGGAAATGCAAATGCTCTTTATACAAGCTGTTAATTGTTCAACCACATTATTTAGGGGTAGTAATCGCTGGAACACCTTGTACGGGCTAAAAGGAGGCTGAGAGCTCTCTGGGCATGGGCTCCACGGGAGGAGGATGTGTCTGTTTGTGGGCTGTGTTGGATGCAAAGGAGTGGGAAGAGACTTGGGAATGGAGGGAGAAAAAGGAGATTCGGAAAGTGTAAAAGGAGAGTGTCCAGGGCAAGAACTCTGGTGGCCATGGCCTGGGTCTCACAGGCATCCCACGGAAAAGGAGGCCCCTGGGTGGAGAGGGAAATGGTGGAGTTGGAGAGGGAGGTGGTGGGGTTGGAGAGGACCATCCTGCTGCTGGGAAAGGCTGATCCCATCGGGAATTGGCCTGGCCATCGAGGCTGTGGCAGACACCTCCTCCCGAGGCCGGGGGTGTTCTCAGCTGGTTGCCACCGTGTCCGGCCTTTGGGCTGTGGCTGCTCCAGGGCTTTGAGCTGCCCCGTGGTGGAGCGGAGCTGTGCCAGCCCTTATCTCCCCATCTCCTGGTGTTGGCAGGAGCTGCTCTCTCCCCACCCCTCCCACCCGGGGCTGAGCTGCCAAAGGTGTTTCCTCCCCAGGAAGGGGAGGGAGCAGTTGCCTGACCCAGCAACAAGGGACCCCCAACTCCACACTGGGGTAGGAACAGAGCAACAGCCCCCAAAGGGCAGCTGTGACCCAGGCACCGCAGCACCTGTGGAGGTCCCTACATGGGAAACTCGTCCCAGAGCAACAGGGTACTTTTTTCCCTGGGTTTGGGAAGACAGAGAATCCCCTGGGTGGAAAGCAGCTCCTTCAGAGCTGGGTTTCAACAACCAGGAACTCGTGTATATCTTGGATTTTAATCCAGTGCGGCTGGGGCCATGTGCAAGATGTAATTTAAGCTCCAGCTCAGGGTCCAAATGTTCTCCAAGTGCGGAGGTTTTGGCACGGAGGTTTTGGTTTGGTCCCAGCTTTCATGGCAAATTGAATAATCATATGAGGGGGAGGAAAGAGAAAGAGCAAGAGAAAAAAAAAACCAAACCAACAACTACCGACAGTTCTTCCAAAAGTGGAAAGAACCAAAACACATTTTGGCTTCCTCAGCCCTGGACTGGAGTTATTTCCCTCTAGATCTGGAACGGCTTTTCCAACAACCTTTTTCAATTTAGCTTTTTATTAAAATAAAGCCATGCCCCGGCAGATCCGTGTGGAGCTGCCTCCTGCCACCGCCGTGCCCGGCTGTGCAGCTCCTGCTCGTGCTGCTGGCACCCCAACAAACATTCCCTGCCCTGCTCCGTGCTGCTGGCACCCCAACAAACATTCCCTGCCCTGCTCCGGAGCCCTCGGGGAGCGGCTGCCCGGGAAGCCCTGCGAGAGCTCCCCAGCACATATTTAAATCACCTACTGTTGTGCTAACTTTCTGGCCTTGCATATCTTTTAATTATTCCCATGTTTATGGTTTGCTGCGGCTTACAGGATTTTTTTCCCCTCAAATGCATGTTTTCCTGACAATTAGCCCCGCTGGCTGTAAAAGTGCAGATGAAGAGCTGGAGGTGGAGACGAGCTCAGTCCCAAAATCCAAACCTCCCTCCATGCTGAGGAGGCCCTGGCCAGCCCTGGCTCGGCACTGGGACCAGTCTTAGCTCAGCTCTGTCCTAGCTCAGCACTGGGACCAGCCCTGCATCAACACCAGGATCAGCCCTGGCTTATCCGCATCCCAGCTCAGCACCAGGACCAGCCCTGGATCATCCCCATCCCAGCTCAGCACTGGGACCAGCCCAAATCAGCTCCATCCTGGCTCAGCACCAGCATCAGCCCTGGATCAAACCAATCCAAGCTCAGAACCGGGATCAGCCCTGGCTGAGCCCTGGATTGGGATCCCCAGCCTGGCACAGCACCGTGGTGCAGCCAGAGGTGGGCAGTTGCCAGGAATTGCTGGGAAACCATGGATGGGCAGCAATGGGGTGGCCGAGGGGCACAAGTCCTGTGGTGGGCTCTTGCAATCCCAGAGCCTCCCACACAGGCTCAGCTCGGACACTGACACACGAGGGGGCAAATGAACCCACAGCCCCGAGCTGGCTTTGCAGCCAAGGCTCACAGGAACCTGCTGAGCCGTGGCCACATCCCCGTGTCCCGGGGGATCCAGCCCGTCCCCGTGTGTGCCAGGCAGGGGGGCTGCTCTGCTGGGCTGCACCCACGTCTGTAAGAGAGAAGGCCCCCTTGCTGTGCCCTTTTGGGGGTCGATGGCTCCAGCAGGAGGGTGACCCTGAGCTCAGCCAGCTCTGGTGAGGTTCAAACACCAAACCCTCAACCTCCCCTCGCCCAGTTTGGAGCAGGACACACCCCTGTGCCCCCAGCCGAGCCCCTGAGCCGGGCTGGGAGCCCCGGGAGCAGCTCCAGCTCCCCCCACGCAGCACCCGGCACGTCCCACGGCTCATGGGTGGGTTGGGTTTTCCTCGTCACCCGCCGGGGCAGCGGCGGGAGGGGAAGCCCAGACCCCCCAACGACCCCGCACGGCTGGCACTGACTCACCCCACGTCCTGCTCCTGCCCCCTGGAAACCCCCGGGGCTCAGGGGTGCAGCCGGGGCTGGGAAGGCCCTTCCCGGAGCACGGTGGGGGCAGGAGGCAGCCCCGACCCCCCCAGCCCCAGCCAGGGCTGCAAGGCCAGATCCTCCAGTTCTGCACCTGGGGAAACTTGTGTCCTAGTGATGGGGCACGAGGGAACGGCTTCCCACTGCCAGAGGGCAGGGACAGATGGGAGATTGGGAAGAGGGTGGGGAGGCCCTGGCACAGGTTGCCCAGAGAAGCTGTGGCTGCCCCTGGATCCCTGGAAGTGCCCAAGGCCAGGTTGGAGCAACCTGGGCTAGTGGAAGACATCCCTGCCCGTGGCAGGGGGTGGGAATGGGTTAGCTTTTTAAGTTCCCTTCCCACCTAAACCATTCCATGATCCTTCCCCAGGGCACACCCAAGGCCAGGGACATCCCAGTTTGAAACTCCCACTGGTAAGGCTGCACCTCAGCCCCTCCACCCCTGCAGAGAGGAGCTTTGGGGTGCAATGGGGTGTCAGGGCCAGGTACCGGCTCTCACAGTGCCCCCTCCATCCCTGCACAGCATCTGGCCCCTCATTATCCAGCCGGTCCCTGGGATTAGGTGGGAGGTTGCTGTTAATCAGCTACAAACGATTAAGTCATTGGCCGAACTACTCTCCTGCTACTTTTGCAAGGAATTAGGCCTCTATAAAATCAAGCAGCATGAATCTCAGAGATTTACACGGTGCTTTTTTAACAGTTTTCAGTATATTTCAATAGTTAATAAAACTAAATGCTGCTTTGTGTAAAAGGTAATAGATTACAATCGGGTGTATTTTACTAGCACTCAGTGTGTTCATCTAACACCTCATACGTTCACGTTGGAATCCATGAAAAGCACTTTGTGGAGATTAAAAGCAGATTTATCACAGATGTGCCTCAGCATTATGCTTGGCTTGAACCATTAGACTCCTGGAGTTTAAAGGTTAGGCTTTAATGACTTCAAGGAAGTCGGTTGCTTTTTAAGGCTTTAAATAAGCAGCTCGGGTAGTCCTGGCATTCCCAAACAGGGCCGACTGGTTACGGGCTGCTCCGAGGATGCCGAGTTACCCCGGCGGTGTCTGCTCCACGCAGGGCTTTGAAGCACACACAGCTCAGGAGTTTAACCCTCATGCAAATTAATAACAAGTTATTTACCAGATGAAAGTGTTGCCTTGAAAACTGTGCTCCCCACATCTCGGAAGGATGGGAGGGGTGAGCTGCAAGTTGTGCTGCCTGATTATAGAATCCTGGAATGGTTTGGATGGGAAAGGAGCTTGATTGTTATCCACTTCCACCCCCTGCCATGGGCAGGGACACCTCCCACTAGCCCAGGTTGCTCCAAGCCCTGTCCAACCCTTCCTTGGACACTTCCAGGGATCCAGGGGCAGGCACAGCTCCTCTGGGCAACCTGTGCCAGGGCCTCCTTACCCTCACAGGGAGAAATTCCTTCCCAATATCCCATCTATCCCTGCCCTCTGGCAGTGGGAAGCCATTCCCTGTGTCCTGTCCCTCCAGGCCTTTGTCCCAAGCACCTCTCCAGCTCTCTTGGAGCCCCTCTAGGCCCTGGAAGGAGCTCTCCAGTCTTGGATACGGATACAACATCTCCCCGGCACCCAGAGGTGCAGATGCTTCTATAACAAGACACCACCAAGCAAAGCAGAACAAAGTTTCTGCAGGTTTGGTTTTTTTTTTTCTCCTCCAAGTGCTGCACAGCCCATAAACAGTGTTAAAATACAAGCAGAATCCTCTCCCTCCGTGCTCTCTTCCTGCGGCAGCAGCCGGCTCGCTGCTCTCCGGAGTTTGTTTGTTGCCCTCGGAGACACGGCTGACAAGCATCACAAGCTTTGAAAGTCAATTGCTCACTGGAGTTGAAAATGTGTTTTCAGGTATCTGGCTGATAGGTCCTCCTCGAGGAGGATGTGGCTGGAATGCCAAGTGAGGCGCTGCCGGATCCGGCCCCTGGGGCGGCGGGAAGGGGAGATTGCTCTGCCCGATGTGATAAAACGCTGCGGCTCGGAATGACCACAGGATCTGCAAAGTCCTTGTTCACTGAGGTGATAAAGGTGGAACAGTTTATATTTAAAAGCTCTATAAACTTTTGGCTCCTGGAGGAATGACTTTGGATGAAAATGGGTCATAGAATCACAGAAGCACCGGATGGTGGGGGGTGGAAGGGACCTTAAAGATCACCCAGTCCCACCCCCTGCCATGGGCAGGGGCACCCTCACCAGACCAGATTGCTCCAAGCCCCGTCCAACCTGGCCTGGAACGCTCCAGGGATGGGGCAGCCACGGCTTCTCTGGGCAACTTGTTCCACCAGCAAAGTCGGAGCATCTCCCTCGGTGGGACACGGGCGGGCTGCAGGAGCAGCAGCAGTGGTGGAAGTCAGGCCAGGAAAGTCGTTCAGCTCTCTCGGGGATGGTGATGGACCCTGGCCCTGCCCCGATACCACCCTTGGCTCTGCCTCAGTGTTGGCACCGAGAGCCCAGTGGTGGTGTGGGTCCAGTGGGGTCCAGAGGTGGTGTGGTGCTCGGAGGAGACACCGGGATGAGTTCCATCACCTCCCCAGGGAATGCAGCCCCGGGCTCCGGGCACCGGGATGACGCTTGTTGCGATGCTCCAGCCCTCCCTGCATCCCTGTGTGCGGAGTTTGCAGAGCAGAGCCCGGACCACCGTCACCTTCCTGCCTCTCCATCGGTGCTGGGAGCTGAGCCCGGAGATGCAGCGGCTCAGCCGAGCTGTGCCCGTGGCTGCTGCGTCCGGGAGCGGCTGTTGGGGGGGGATATTGCAGCAAACCAGCCGAGCGTGTTTGATGTGGTTTAAATTAACCTCGATTGCTGTCTAATATTTTAAAAAGACACTTTTTATAACATGCGGGAATAATGTAGGAGAACTAATGTTCCCTCATGAAATGCCTTTCAGAATAATGATAAAAGTGCACTTTAATCTGCTGTGAGAAGTCTCCGTGAGGGAGAGACGTCACACGGACAGGTGGAATCGTGGAATAAATACAATAATTAATGAGAAGGAAGAATTTGCATCTTTTGACTTTTCCACAACACCTGCTCTTTTTTTTTTTATTATTACTTTTTTCTTTTTTTTTTCCCCAAGCAGCTTTATTTTGTTTCCTGGGGGGCCAGGAGGACCCAGGGATTCAGGATTCCGGCCGTTATTAAGTTACACTTTCAAAGACTGTAAAATGTCAGGGAAGCAGTGCATGGGAACTAAGTGCTCCATTAAGTTTTCCCTATGAAATTAAGCACCTTTATTGCCCCAAATGAGAGTTACAGCCTAATGATGGACCGATGCAAATCTCCATCAGCGTCCCCGAGCCAAGGGCTGGTTCCCACCACCGAGGGCAGGGAGGTGCTGCTGGAACAGGGAGCAGGGAACGGTCCCAGCCTGGTCTTTCCCTGCCCAGTACCACATTCCAGCAGGAAGTAGCCCAGTCCTGTGGGAACAGGGAAATAAGGGGTGCCAGGAGTGGGGCAGGAGGGGTGCTGGCTGCTCCATGGGGCAGCAGTGTGATCCCTGGCTTGGGGGCCAAATCCTACTCCTATGTCCCCATCCCAGCTTCCCACAGAGCCTTCACGGACCAGGATGGCTCCCACCTGACCCCAAGGACAGTGGCAGCTACTGACACTGCCAGCAAGCTGTGCTGGTGTCACCCCCGAACAGCTCCATCACCCCCAACCACCAGCATCCCTGTAGCGACGGGGGGAAGCAGGGATGGGGGTGGCAGTGGAGGCCGCCCCAGTCTCGGCTGCCAATGCTCCCACTTGCCTGTGTCATTCCCCCTCATCTTCCCCACTTACACACTCAATTTGTAGGAATTTTGTGTCTTATTCCGACGGCGGGCGTGGGATGAGCTCTCCTGTTTGCCACACGTTTTGTTGGATTGTTAACACATCAAACAGGCACCCAAGGGAGCTGCAGTTCACATCCATCTCCCTGGTGCAGGTGCTGAGCTGGGAGCTGGGGGTGGGATGAATCCAGAGGAACCTCTTCCCACATCCCAGCCACAGCAGCGGTGAGCCCGTGGACCCCACAGAGCTCCGTGGGGAATGAGGAGCGTTTCCATCCATCGTCATTCCCTGCTTCACCAGTTCCCGGTTATTAAGGTCTCCATAATTGGACTATCCCGGTGTGAATCCGCTGGAAATTCCCGAGCACAGGATGACGACCAATAGCTGCATTTCTCAGGCGGCTCTTGCTGGACGGGGTGTGTGTGGTGCTGCCCTCCCCTCCATGAGCTTTCCCACGTGTGTCTTCCACGGTGGTGACACGGACAGAACACTTGCCATGGGAGCTGCTGTGTCTGCAGCCTCCAAAGTATCCGTGGATGCCCGTTCCCATGGAGCAAAGGGGGTTCGAGGAGAGCAGAGGGATGACAGCAGACACAGCCGGTCCTGGGGGTCTGTCAGGAGAGAGGGGAAGGGGCCAGGAGATGGGACACAGCCAGGCCAGAGTGTGCAGGTTGGTGTTTGCTTCCCAGGGCGGTGGTGGGACCTTTCCAGGGATGAGCATCCCCGGACTGAGCGTCCCAGCGAGGGTCCCACCTCTGCCCGTGAGCCCCCACCAGGACACAGGGACGTGGGATCTGGGGTGGGCTTGGGTACGGGGTGGAGGGCTCCCAGGTCCTGAGCAGGGCTCCCAGGTCCCAGGCAGGAGTTCCAGGCCTCACCCGGGGGTCCCAGCGTGGCTCTCCCAGCGCACAGGAGCCCGTGGGCAGCACAAACCCAGCGGGGAGCAAAGCCCAGCCAGGCCCGGAGGGAGCGGGAGGCGTCGGCCGGCGCTCACTAAATGTTTCGTTAACTCACCGGCTTACAGAAAACAGGAGAAAAAGGGAACAATGAAAAAGCGGAGTTTTCCTTGGCGATGCCGCCGGGAAGTGCTGACAAAGCTGCTCCTGACAAAGCCCAGCGGGAGCGGGGAACTGTCTCTTTGCTCTGCCTGTCTCCCGCTGAACAAGGATCACTTTTAATGGGCTGAATACATACAACACACAGCTGACAACAAAGATGTTCGACTAACCTAACACGAGAGGGAAACAGCAACAGCACACAGTGAGTAATTAGAATCTAATTAATTTGCATTTCACAAGAGAGGCAGAGATGTCAGAGGGAAAAAAAAAATATTCCGCGAGATTAAAGGGCTGCTGGAGGAGAGCGAGGGGGTGAGTGGGAACACTCCCAGCGCCAGGACCGACACGCAGAGCCGGTCGGGATGGGCAGGATCAAATGGGAGCAGGTGGGGAGATGACAGGTCTGGGAGCTGCGGCCAACAAAGGCGTCTGCGGGTCAGCAGAACTGCGCCGAAAATATCCAAACGGCAACTTTTGCTGTGCAACAGCATCCCGGGCTTCGCAGGAGCCTTCCCCCCGCTGCTCCCCGGCCCTGCCAGAGGAAATGAAGGGAAGAGAAGCCGCAAGGCGAGGGTGCGGTGAGAGGAGCCAGCGCGGGAGCTGCGGGGAGGGCGGCAGGCGCGGCCCGGAGCTCGGCACAGCCGCACCGGCCGCGGGCCCCTGGCCCGGGCAGCTCCTTCCCCAAATTAGCGCTTGCAGTATGTTAATCTGTATGTTCAACACCCTATTTCCTAACGCTGGCTGTTCCCGTGAGGCAAAGCATCCCGGATCTACATAACATCAAGGGAAGATTTACAGCTTGTTTCCATAATGATGACACCAGGCAGAGGATTGTGCTGTCAGAGATGCTGGCGCAGCCACACGAGCCCCGGGGAAGGAAAACAACCCTCACCCCCCCGTAGTGCTCCGTGATGATAATCCCTGCCTGCACCCCTGCCTGCACCCCCGCCCCCCATGGCTGGGCTGCCTCGTGTGAGTGGGTGTGAAGGATGGGGAGGCACAGAGGGAAATTTGGGCAGTTCAATTCCAACAACCCCAGCAGGGGCTGCAGGGAGGTCCCTGCCCAGGGAGTCAGAGGAGGGTTTGGAAATGTGGGTCTGCTGATCCCCAGGCAGGAAGTTCCTTTGGATTTCACAGAACTCCAGAAAGGTTTTGGTTGGAAGGGAACTTAAATCCCATCCAGTGCCATCCCCTGCCATGGGCAGGGACATCTCCCACTAGCCCAAGTTGCTCCAAGCCCCGTCCAACCTGGCCTGGGACATGTCCAGGGATCCAGGGGCAGCCACAGCTTCTCTGGGCAACCTGTGCCAGGGCCTCCCCATCCTCACAGCCAGGAATTCCTCCCAATCTCCCACCTGTCCCTGCCCTCTGGCAGTGGGAAGCCATTCCCTGTGTCCTGTCCCTCCCTCCCTTGTCCCCAGTCCCTCTCCAGCTCTCCTGGAGCCCCTTTAGGCCCTGCAAGGGGCTCTCAGGTCTCCCTGGAGCCTTCTCTTCTCCAGGGGAACCCCCTCAGCTCTCTCACATCTTGGGGATTTTGGAGAAGGAGGAGAAGGTGCTGCTCCTGACATTCCCTGGTCTGGGCCAGGACAATCCATCCCAGTGAGGGATCCCTCCACTGCTGCTTTCAAACCCCTTTCCTGGGCTCCCTTTGCTGTCGCTGTCACAAGCCCCTCGTCCCACAGTGGGGAGGAACATCTGGCACATCTGCACATGGGGTGGTTGCTGACAGGGGGCTCAGTCCCTGCTCCCCCGCAGGACCAGCGAGGCAGGAGCAGGAGGTGCAAACAAAACCCAAATGCAACCAAAGCCAGATGCAAACAAAATGCAAATGTGAAACCTGGTGCAGGCAGCTGGGGCTGGGGGGGCTGGACATGGGCAGAGGGTGGGGGGTCCCAGCCCAGCTCCCCACCCAGGGCAGCGATGCTGGGGCCCGAGGAAGCAGCTGGAGAGGATGCAAATGGGCAGAATCACCCCGGGGAGAGCAGCTCCAGGGTCACGGTGCCGAGGGGGCAGGGAGGGGAAAGCCCAGGAAGGGAGAGGAGGAGTTCTGGGGGAGCAGCTCTCCAAACCCAGCCTCGGGTTTCCTTCCCACAGCAAAAGGGGATCCAGCTCCCAGGGCCCCTCCTGCCCCACACGGGGGCATTCCAGCAGCTCCAAGGCTGTCCTCCCTTTTCTTCCAGCAGTGGCTTGCCCTCCAATTTCAGCTTGTGTTTGCAGCACCAAATCAGCTCTGTAAACACGCCGAGAGGGGATTTATTTTTTCTTGAAAGCAAAATAACTAAACAGCACATCAGAGGGAAGGCATTTAACTCAGTCGGCTCCTTTCCTTTGTTGGGAATCAAAGTGATGATTATTTGAGCAGGTTTCTTCCCGGCAACCCACCACAGCGGTGGGAAACGTGCTGCAAACGCTGCCTGGGTTACGTCAGCTCACGGACAGGGCAGAGTTTGGGGTCAGTGGGTAAGGCTCCCACTTCAGTTGCCACTCCCACATCCCAGAGGAACTGCAGGCAGCACAGCTGGCTCGGTGCGGTGGGGATGCACATCCCCTGCTCAGATGCCGTTGGGAGGGATGCAGAGCCCAGGGATATCCCACCCAGGCAGCAGAGCATCCCCAGCAGCACAGCTCAGTCCATTTTTAAGGCTCCATCGTTTCTTTCCTCCTCAGGCAAAACAAACCAACCCCAAACCCAACCCCTCCCCCTGAAGCCAGAGCTGTTCAGCACACAGACACGCTCTCTGCCCTATCTGGAGTCCCCGGGCACTCAGCCACAGGGAGCCAGCCCATAATTTGCAGTGTGAGCTCTGCAGCAGTGTTGCCACAATGTGATGAGGTCGTGAGTCATCCAACCACTGAAACCATCTAACCAGGGCCTGGATCACTCACAGGCTGGGAGAGGAACACACAGGCACTCAGGGTTTGGGGGAGCTCTTTTCCCAGAGGAGAGCTGGAAGCTGGTGGGATCCCCGGCTCGGCAAGGCCAAGGTGCAGAGCCTCCTGCCCCGAGGGGTGTCAGAGGGGCTGCAGAGGGGCAGCTCTCCCTTGCCAGCCCCTGCAAACAGCAAACACATCCCCTTCCCTGGGAAGAAGGGGACCTGCATCTCCTGGAAATATCGCGTTCCAAAAGAACATGTGCATGTGGCTTTTGGGGACAGGGTTTAGGGGTGAGCATGGCAGTGCTGGGGGGATGGTTGGGCTCAATGATCACAGAGGGCTTTTCCAACCTTAACTATTCCATGATTTGGCAGGGAGAGGTGAGGGTGAGGGCTTGCTGTGGGTTTGCAGCCGTGCTTCGCTGGTGGCTCCTGCCTCAGGAAGGTGATCTGGGGACGGGCTCAAGCCCTGCAAACACTGGTGTGAGCACAACCCCGGGCAGCATGTCGTGGGGACAGGTGAGTGCTCAGGCATCACCCCCAGGATGTGCCACGTTCCAAACCAGCTCCCCAGAACGTTGTCAGAGCTGGCAGCTGGAAAACATGGCAGAGAAATCCCCCTGCCAATCCTGGCCCAATTACAGCCCCGTCCTTCAGGGACGTTTGCAAACAAACCAAAGAAGATGAAAGATTGATAGATTGATGCCGGGCTCTCCTGACAGCACGAGCCCGGCTGTGATCCATCCCCTCCTCTGGGAGCCGGGGCTGATGTAATTCATTGTTCCCATCTCACTTGTCACCGTTCTGCTCCGGAGCAATCAGGGCTCAGAACTCGGGGAAGTTCCCAGCCCGCCGCTGTGATTCGCCCGCAGATTTGTCACTTCACTAAAGACCCAAATTACCCCCGTTTAGGAAGCGGATCCGCCGCTCAAACCTGCACGAGCTGCTGCCGCTGCCGGGATTAGGGATTCACGGCGGTAATTATGTTAATGTTGATGTGCAGACGGATAACTGGCAGCAAGAAGTTGTGCTGAAACGTCTATTTATAGTTTAGGGGGAAAAAAAATAAACCTCGTCATCTCCAGGCAAACATATGGGCCCTGTGGCAGACGGATTCAGAGGGAGATGAACGGGAAAGAGGAGAAAGGGATGGGAGTCAGGCAAGTCCGGGGAGTCGGTGCCCTCTCAGCTGATCCCAGCGATGGGAATGGGTGGATTTGGGGATGGGTATCTCGGTGGCAACCCGTGCCCTGAGGGGTGGGCTGAGCATCCCGCCCCAAGCTCAGGCTGCCAACCAGCCTTGTTCTGCCCCAAAACCAGCCCGTGGGATGTGGGGAGGCAGCTGGAGTTGGGAGCTTGTGTAGAGGACATCAGGATGTCCCTTAGATCTGGGATACCCTGAACCCACAGGCACCTTAATCACTCCTACATGAGGGGATGTGGCAGCCTGAGGGGAGGGGCACCAGCCCCTGGGCTTCCCCAGGGTTCACGGGGAGGGTGTCGGGATGTCCCGGAGTGCACTGCATCCACTGGCATCACAATCACCCCCTGAGGAGAAGGTCACCACCCCTCAGGCTGCCCCACAGCCATGAGCACCCCCAGGCTCCACCAGGCACCCCTCGTGCCAGGCAGTGCCTCCATCCCGTGCCCCCACTGGGTCACAGACACCCCCAAAACCCAGCCGTGGCACAGGAGATCCTGCACCCAGCTCCCAGCAGGATGCAAGATTTAAATTTGGAGCTGTGTGCTAAATTCCAGGGGGCCGTCAGTGGGCTCTGGGAGGTGTTTGGAGCAGACAGATTTACACAAACACTCCCAGCTCAGCAGACCCAGCGCGGTGTCTTTTATACCAGGCGAGGAGGGAATAAATCACCGCTCCCTTCCCCCCCCTCCCACCACGCGGAAATTTCTCCCAGACATCTTTCAAGCAGGATCACAGAGAGTTTTATTTACCGTGGAATAAAAACAAAAGCCCCAAAGCACCAGGGGATTGTGCCTGGCCATGAGTGACGGGCCCCCCCCGGCAGGCTCTGCAAGGAGGAGGGAGCCACCGGGAGCATCCCTCATCCAGCACGGCTGAGCACACCAATCCAGCCCCTCAACACCATGGAATCCTGGAATGGTTGGGTTGGACGCAATATTAAAGCTCATCTCATTCCACCCCCTGCCACGGGCAGGGACACCTCCCACCAGCCCAGGTTGCTCCAAGCCCCTTCCAGCCTGGCCTTGGACACTTCCAGGGATCCAGGGGCAGCCACAGCTTCTCTGGGCAACCTGTGCCAGGGACTCCCCACCCTCCCAGGGAAGAATCCCTTCCATATATTTCACCATATTGATCCCGCCTTCCAGCACGGACCCTGTTAGGACTGGAAAATTGCTGAGCTCCCCGAGCAGCTCCACTGCCAGGGAGGATTTGTGGTGTTCAATAAATATTATTAGGAAAGCGAAAGATAATAATTATGTCAATTATAGGATGGGTAATTGGGCCTGCAGAAGAAAAATGCTTTTCCCCCTAATTGCTGGGGCCATGTGCCTGTGATTGCAAGGATCGGTTCCAAAAATAAAAGGCCGGCTATCAAGTGGGAGAAGCACTTTTGTTTCCCTAATGGCACGTTGAGAGCTGTGTCGGGAAGAGCTGGGCCGGCCTGCAGGGATGTAAGAGCATCACTTGGTCCATCCGTGGCCTTTAGTAGAGGTTTCATGTGGAGGGAGAAGGGCTTCCAGATCTGGGGGGAGAGGGGTTTTCAGCACGGAGCTGTTCTGGGAACCACGGGGCACAGGGAGCTCCGTGCCCTCCACGCCCCCGGGACCAGTCCCTGACTCAGCAAGTGTTCCCATGGGGAGGGGGAACCACCATCCCCCCTGGATTAAACCCTCCTGAAGCTCCAACAGGAGCTTCTTGGGGACTTCCCCACCCAGACACCAAACCTATCTTCCTCCTGCTGCCAACCCCTTTCCCAAAAGCCAAATCACCACTGGAATATGTATTTTTGCTTTAGCATATTCCCATATTCTGGAAATAAATAATGAACAACAGGCCAGTTACAAGCCCTGAAGGTTTGGAGGGCAGGAGGGAGGAGAGGGAGAAGAGCTGGTCCTGGCTGTAAGCAAAACATGCATATTCATTCAAAACAGGAGTTAAAAAAAAATAAAATTAATTTTAATTTGATTTGGGCTGCCTCGGGGCCGCTGTGCCATGTGCACAGACAAGTTATGCAGAATTCCTGCATGGCAATGTGCTTGCTGGCTCCTCTGTGTTTGTCATCCCAACCAGAAAGATCTGCCCAGCTCTCCCCTTCTCTTCTCTGTCCTGGGAGAGGGGACACTGCAGGACAGCCCTGGTTCCCCGAGAAGGGGACGGAGCCCTGTTTGTCCCGCGGGCTGAGCCCGGAGATGGGACTGGGCAGGGAAAGGGGCGGGTGAACCTCCGAGATCCTCCTCCTCCCACTGCCCGGCTGGTTCCCTGCTGGCACTCCCTGACATTCTCTCCAGGGTGCAGATGCCATCCCGACTCAGAACTCGGGACACTCCTCTGCTGGTAGATGCCACATCCCTGGAAAAGGTTGGTCAGGGCTTGGAGCAACGTGGGGTAGTGAAAGGTGTCCCCTGCCCCTGGCAGGGCTTGGGCTAAATGACCCTTAAACGTCCTTTCCAACCTAAACCATTCCAAGATTCTATAATTCTCAGTGCTCCTCTTGGATGGCAGCTCCCACCCAGGAATCCCAGAGAGGTTTCCAGGCTGCACCCGATATCCCAGGGATAAAACCTTCACAGGAAAGCTCAGCAACAGGAGCAAAATCGGGATCTTGCCCAGCTCCGGGAGCTCTGGCTCTGCTCTCCCCAGCAGGGATGGGATAAGAGGGAATGGCCTCAGGCTGTGCCAGAAAAGATTTACACTGGATAATAGGGAAAATTTCTTCATGGAAAGGGCTGTCCAGCCCTGGCACAGCTGCCCAGGGCAGTGGTGGAGTTCCCATCCCTGGGTGGATTTAAAAGCTGTGTGGATGTGGCACTTGGGGACGTGGGTGAATGGTGGCCTGGGCAGTGCTGGGGGACAGTTGGACTTGGTGGCCTTGGAGGGTTTTTCCAACTCTAAAAGATTCTGTATTTCAATGATGGGACCTCCCAGCTGCCCCCCAGCACTGCCTGGGAGCAGCATTCCCACCCAGCTTGCCAGGAATCAGCTCTTGGCACCTCCAGCCCAAAGCACCGCAGGGGCCACAGGGTGAGAAGGTCTGGGAGTGGTCCCACAGTCTGGGCTGCAGCAGGGTCTGAACACAGATGAAGACCCCACACCCAAATATCCTGTTTTTTTCCACGAGTTCTGGTAAATATCTACAAAAACCAAGCCCTGAAGAGATTCAACCACAATCCCAGCAGGAAGCCAGGGACAAAGCAAAGCCCCCAGAGCCTGTGCCCTTGGCTGGTGCTTCATCCTCCAAACCACCCACCTCCTCCAAACCCAGTGTTTTGAGCCATGTCCAGAAGCCAAAGGTCTCTCCCAGCCTTTTGAATCCGACACATCAGGATGTGTTATCCCAACCACTGTTTTTTCTTGCATAATCTACATTATTTATGGTCATGATCTCCTAATTGTCCCCGTTATCTGATAAGTGAAGGGGGGAAAGGGCGGGTCAGGGAATTCTTGGCAGAGCACAGCTGTGCTGGGCATCAGATGCTGCTTTTTGAAAGTCATCCCAGGGGGAGATGATAATGGGCTGAGTCTCATCCCTCTGCCCTGGGGAGGCTCCGGGGAACTGGGAACACCCGTGAATTCACTGTAATGAGAATTTCTGAGATGGAGATTGCAAAGATGTACCTGATCCATGGATCAGGCTCTTCCATTATCCCCTTTATAGACTATTACCATGTAGAGTGGAATAAGCATGGGAAAAATACAGCTTTAATCTTCTGCTGAGCTTCTTTTTAATCCTGACATTACTGCTCAGGCCAGCATCATCCTCAGAGCACCACAGAGGTTCCAGCAGTGCTTCCTGCTAGAAAACCAGGGCTACTTAAACTGAAAGAAGGGGGTTTAGATGGGATATTGGGAAGAAATTGTTCCCTGGGAGGGTGAGGAGGCCCTGGCACAGGTTGCCCAGAGAAGCTGTGGCTGCCCCTGGATCCCTGGAAGTGTCCAAGGCCAGGCTGGAGCAACCTGGGATAGTGGAAGTTGTCCCTACCCATGGCAGGGGGTGGGACTGGATGGGTTTTAAGATCCCTTCCCACCCAAACCATTCCAGGATTCCATGATTCTATTTTAAGGACAAATCTCACATTTCCTGCTCTGGGGGGATGGTGGGCAGGAAAAGCCCAGGGAGCATCTGCCACCAGGGGCCACGTGTCCAGAGGGACATCAGCACGGGGGCAACAACTCAGGGGAGACCCGGGTGGGTTTAGGCCTTGGGAGAGGGACTGGGATGACCCCAGGATGAGCACAGGCCCCACGGATCCCCCGGGTGAGCACAGCCCACCTCGGGGCCAGGGGATACTTCGCTCGCCCGCCGCGCTCCCCCCGCAGACAGTGCCCTCATTGTATTCAAATCTGATTCATTTCATCCAGAGGATAAAATTAGAAAATCAGCCTAATTCCCAGGAGCCTTGTTAAATCAATACAACATACATCAAGCAGGCAAGGCACAATGCAAGGCTGAGATAAAATTAGAATGAGTCCCCCTGGGTGGGTTGATATCAGCTCTACATTTCGGAATTGGCAGGCACTTTTGCATAATTTATCAATTACAAACAATTTAATTCATCCAGAATAATGAGTTGCGGGGCAGCTTTTGATGAGTTAAATGACACGGGGGGCGATGGTTGTGGTGGACTCGGAGGAGCACCCACCCAAAATCAAGTTATCCCAGGGGCAGAGGAGGGCAGGGGACCATGGTGGGGACCCTGGGCTGGCAGGGCCTCCAAAAATGTGGAGTCTGCAGCAGAGATGACTCTGTTGTAGGTGAAGAGACAGATGGGACACAAGGCAAGGGACACCAGAAGGAGATGCAAGGCTTCCCCAGCAGCACCCTGGAGCCAAGAGTTCCGAGCAGTCCCAGCACTATCTCGCTGTCCCAGCAAGGGAAACACAAAAAGGTTAAGGGTAGGTTATTTGAAAGAACAAAAGTGATAAAAATCAAAAGCCTTTCTGCTGCTGAGAGGAGCCTTTAGAAGGTTCTGAAGCATTTCCTTCCTGCAGCCCTCTTTTGTTCCTCTGCCCATCGCCCCAGCGGGGCCGAGGGCTCCTCCGGCCGCAGCCCCGCTCGTTCTCACCGAGAACAATGGGGATGGCTCTGGGAGAGGGCAGCTGGAGCTGCACGCCAGGATGACACCCCTTGGAAATGCCTTCTCCCCTCCCTATTCCCCCCTCCCCGACGGAGCACCGGGATCCTGCTCACTTGCTTTCACGCCGCCTCACACAGATATTAAAGCCAAGAAGTTAAGTGGTGCATAATTATGGCATTGTAGTCACTAATTATAATCCCACAATGAAATCAGGGCTGTGCAGGGACGGCCGCAAAGACCTGATGGTTTGGAGCAGGCTCATTCCTGAACCCTCGGAATTCCTCGTTAAAGCCGTGAGAACTTGCGAGGAGGATTCAGGGAAAGGGGGAGGTGGATAAAAACACCCCCAGCCCCATTAACCTCCTCCCAGCCCTCCCTATCCAGAGATTGGATTCCAGAGCCTTTGAGGAGATAAATGTTATGGAGCCGGTGCAGAACCCATGGAGCATCCAGGGCATAGCTCATGGACAATCCAGGCACAGCCTGTGGAGTATCCAGGCACAGCCTGTGGAGTATCCAGGCACAGCCCATGGACAGTCCAGGCACAGCCCATGGACCATCCAGGCACAGCCAGGCCCAGTGCAGCACAGAGCTCCGGGTGCAGATCCACCCTCTCCAGCCTTTCCAGCCCGGATCCATCCCTGTCTGCTTTTATCCCTCTCCGGAGCAGCCTAATAGCTCTGTCCGCTCTCCATCCCGGGAGGTGATTTATGAGGTAATTTGTGCCTCCTCGGCGGTGCCGGCCCCGTGTCACCGTGTAATGGGATGATGGAAGGGCCGGCGCAGGCACCGGCCGCTGACACCGCGGCAAATGGACCCGTCCAAACTCGAGGGCCCGGAATCGATTCGTTGCAATTTCTGTGCTTTTGGTTTTGCTGAGAAAAGAAAGATAAAAAAAAAAAAAATAAAAATTACGGTGACTTGCTGGGGCCTGGCTCCTGTGGGAAGCCGGGGTGGTGGAGGGAACTGGGATGCTGCCGGGATGCTGCCGAGCCTCTGCCCAAATCCTGAGAACCGTGTGTGCACGTGGCCCAGGACCCAGCTGAAGGAATCCCAAATTCCTAATGACTTTTCCATGGAGGTTTCATGCTCTGCAGTGGGAGTTTGGTGCCTGCATCACCCAGTGTGGCTGGGAGAGAGGGGGAGGATGGGAGGGATGGCAAGGTGGGAGAGATGGGAGGAACGGGGAGGGATGAGAGGGATGGGAAGGATGGAGAGTGATGGGTAAGGATAGGGAAGAATGGGAGGGATGGAGAAGGATGAGGGGGGTGGGAAGGGGGTGTGCAGCATGGGCAGGGCACAGGGAGCCTGTGTCTCCTTCCCGAGGATGTTCCCCTTGTGCCCAGGCTCAGCCCCATGCACCCCCCGCAGTGTCAGCAGCGGGTTACAGCAGTAAACGGGGTGGTGGTTAAAGGCCGGGCTGGAAACCACAGTGTGCTCTAATTCACACTGGAATTTCTATTTATTAAGGTAATTAACCCACCCAGGGAGCTGCGCTGGGAGCAGCGTGAGGGAGTCGTGGACTGGGAGCGGGGCAGCAGCCGAGCGGAGAGCGCTGACACGCCGCCTCTCCCTCGGGGATTGCAGCAGCCCTGGACACAGCAGTAGGGACGCGAGGCACATGGGGAAGCTGGGGCACGGCCGGGGCGTCGGGCTGCGCCCAGCATCTCCCACACTGATAACTATCGGCCCAGGGCGTGGTCGGCATCAGCAGCTCCAAAGGGATTAGCAGGGAAGCGCCGCTGGATCCCGGGACGCGCAGAGCTCGCCTGCCGCTGGCAGGCCGGGTTGGTTTTCGGGAGGCTGCGATGTACGATAGGGATCTGCCGCAGCCCTCGGTGAGGCACCGGGCACACCCTGCCCGGGAACGGCCCCGCTCCTCCGTTCTCAGCTCCCCCAGACAAGGCACCAGATGCTGGAGCAGCCCAGGGGGTGTTCTGGATGCCCCTGACCCCAGACCTGCCTGGGATAACTCAGGATAACCCCGGGAGGCTGGTTTCACAGAATCATGGAACAGCTGGGGTGAGAAGGCACCCCCCCCTGCCCTGGGCAGGGACACCTCCCACTAGCCCAGGCTGCTCCAAGCCCTGTCCAACCTTGCCTTGGACACTTCCAGGGATCCAGGGGCAGCCACAGCTTCTCTGGGCAACCTGTGCCAGGGCCTCCCCACCCTCCCAGGGGAGAATTCCTTCCCACCATCCCATCTAACCTGCCCTCTGGCAGTAGGAAGCCACTACCCCTTGTCCTGTCACTTGTTCCAGGTCCCTCTCCAGCTCTCTTGGAGCCCCTTCAGGCACTGGTTTGGCTCTCAGGTGCTCTCCAAGCACCAGCACCAGGGCAGGATGAGCTGGCACACATGGGAAAAAAAACACAACAACCTAATGAAGCCAACCAGAAGAACCCAGCGCTAATGAGCAGCTGGAAATCAGCAGCCAAAACCTGTTTTGGCTCAGGGTTGCCGCCCCGACGTGCCAGACGAGGCCGGGAGCTCCGGGGGAGGAGGAGGATGCCCCGAGGGCGCTTCGGAGATGAAACGGGGTTTTGTAAATCCGCGTCTGCACCCAGGGCTGGAGAAGGGCTGGTTGGGGCCGGGAGGGAGCACCCAGCGCCCTGACTCACCCGCTCCTCCGAAGGGTGCCCGAAACCCGCCCGCCGCCCTTGGCTGCCCGGCCCGACACAGCTTTACACACCCGAAAAAACACCAGGGAGGCAAAAGGGAAAGTGAAATCTGATTTCAGCACTTTCTGCCCTTTTTCCCCACCCCCACCCCCCTTTAATTCCTTGTTATTATTTTTATTAGCCTCGCTGCTTTGGCTGCGGGGCCTCTCGCGGAGAGTGGAGTGTCGCGTGGGTGTTACCGGCTGCTGGCGCTTTCCCCGGCTTCAGAAAGAAATGCCAATTACTAATTTCATGGAGATAAGCCATTCCGAAGGAGGGGAGGAAAAAAAAAAAGAAGAGGAAAAAAAAAAGAGAAGGAAAAAAGATCTCCCAGCTTTGAAATGCGAAAGGCGCCTGCATTCATTCGGTTATTTATTGATTTACATCCGTGTCAGGGGCACTGGGATTGCTCAGTTCAGTCCCCAGACAGAGGGATGGGAGCAGCACCCGAGAGGCATCTCTGGAAGGTGGAATTAACATATACATCTTATGCTGGATGCTGGAGTTGTGTGTCTGTATGTTCACATGCACACGTGACCCTGTGCCAATGTGGATCCTGCATCCAGCTGGATGTGGTTCCCAGTCCTATGAGCCTCAGGGCCTCAGCCTTGTATCCCAGTGGTATCCCACAGTATCCCACCATCACCAACACAAGGCAATGCCCATCCCAGCTCCTGCCTCCCATCGGGCTCCCACAGCCCAGTAAACACCGAGGGCAAGGGCTGGGGAGGGAAAATGATGGTGCCCGGAATTAATCTGGGTGTAGTTTGCATTTTTATTGCTCCAGCCTCAGATTCCAGCCTACAGAAAGGTTTCAAAAAGGATTAGATGCCATAAAACCTTTAATAATCCTCCCACATCTTAGGTTTAATTATTGTTTTTACACATGCGGAGCCAACATGCCTGCAGCGAGCAATCAGCGATCACATGCCACTCCTCCTGCTTTCCTGCTCTCCCGAGTGTCTCCGGCGGGATTAACCAGCACCCGGGTTTCCACGGCTCACCCCTGCCATGGCTGGGAGCTCTCCTCCTTCCCCAAACCACTCCTCCCCCGAGATCCAGCCCTATATAGGCTCATCCCGGCTGCAGCTGGCTCATCCCCCTGCAGCCGGCGTTGGGGGGACAGGGATGTGCTCCATGTGCTCCGTGGGGGGAGCTGGGGCCGGAGCTGACGGGGGGACACACGCTCAGTGTCCTCATCAGAGCCACTGAGAGCGCTCTTGGCTGGGAATTACAAACAAGTCCTCGTCTCCAATTATAAACCTCCTGCTTGGAAGGAACATTTTGTCGCTAATTTGGTGCCATCAAAGTTGTTGCTGTTTGGGAGCGGGGGGTGGGGGGGAGGAAATCAGACCTTTTAATCATTTTTTTCACCTCAGCAGCTTCTCCTTGAGCCGAACAGCCGTGGAGAGGTTTCATCTGTAAGAAAGGAAAAGCACATGAACGTGAAACACAACCCAATTGCTTTCCTGGGAATATTTTAGAGGCTCCATTATTCACAATAAACTATTTCCAAGCACCTGTCACCCTGCTGAGAGTGGCTCTGCACCCCACAGGGATGGCACAGGTGTCACATCCACAGGGACACGTCCTGTGGGGACAGACACAGGGAATGGGGCACGGGGAGGGGATGAGTAACTCCAGCGGGCAGACTCTGCTCCACTAGGCTCCCAGTGAACTGGTTTATTATTATTATTATTCATTATTATTGTTATTATTATTCATTATTATCATCATTATCATTATTGTTGTTATCTTAAGTGCTGTTTCCCCCGCTGCCTGCAGCGTGACTCAATGGGGGATGAGTTTTCCCAGATATTTCTGGGCTGGGGGAACCAGCCAAGGCCAGAGCAGCTTTTCCACCCTGTGCCTGCTGCTGCTCCCCTGGGACAAGACATTTTCCAGCAAATCCCTTTCTCTTTAGGAATTTTCCCCATTTTAACTCAGTGGTGAGCTGGGATGGCCCCAGTGTGGGCTCCTCTGGTCACCTCCCAGGCTGATACCCCAAAACATCTGGAAGCAGAACATGCTCCATCCCTGCAAGTGTTCCAGGCCGGTTTGGATGGGGCTTGGGGCATTCTGGTCTCGTGGAAGGTGTCCCTGCCCATGGCAGGGGTGGAATGAGATGAGCTTTAAGGTCCCTTCCAACCCAACCCATTCCAGGCCGGCAGCTTCCAGATCAGAGCCTCAGGAAGCTGCTCAGGGTGCAGGCAGAGCTCTGCGTGAGCTGCTCTGAGCCCTTTATCCTCTGAAACATCAAAAGTTTCAATTATTCTGGCTGTGACTCATTTGTGATGAAGACTTTTCTCAGAAGCAGCTCAGTAGGTGGGACAGGCACCCAGGGCTGTGCAGCATCAGCAGAGCCATCAGAGCCACCTCCCTGAGGGGACTTTGCTCTTGTTTGGGAGGATTTAGGGGTCTGTGCCCAGAGGAAGCCCCTCAGCTGGGCACAGACACACGGAACAATCACTCATTTCTTTTGGTCCCATTAAAACCTTGCCCTCCAAAACCCAGAGCAGCGGGACAAAGGCGGCCTGTGCTCCCCAGATGTTTTATTCATGCACAGCCTGGAAGCACAAACAAGCCCAGCTATTCTGCTGCCCCAATCCTGCCTTTGTGCTCCGTGGCTGTGGGGATGGGAATGGCAAAGAGGGGCTGGATCCTCCCTGCCACATGGGACTTGTTCCTCTGCTCCCCCCTCCAGACCTGCTCAGCACAGGCTGGTTCAGCACCAGAAGTTGCAATTCTTTCCCAGTTTCTCTAGTTGATGGCACTCCCTCATCTGGGGGCTCAGGACCAGGGTGTGATCCTCTTGAGGACATGGGGACAGTCCTTGCTCCCAAGCCGGCTCCAGCAGCAGGAAAAGGCCACCTGCAAACAAAGCAATAATAGAAGAGTCAGCCTTAGTCTCACCCTGATCGTTTCTAATTGAATATTAATACCATCTTGATCTTCCCCTAATGGTCCACTTAATCTGCATGTTTGTCTTATTTTCGTTGCAGGCAGAGGATTTGCCAGCTTGGGCACCTGCGGAGCCAGGCCACGGCTCCTGCAAGTGGAGCTGGAGAGCTAATTCTATATGGAAATAATTGCAAATTCAGCTATTGGAGTCGTTAGAGAGGAAGTCCCAGGGCCCAGGGATTTGGGTGCTCGGGGCAGGGAGGTGGCATCGCCCCAGCCTTGCTCAGCAGGATGGAGCAGAGCTGCAGTGGGGGACGTGGCCATGGCAGGGTGGGAGACATGGGCACCTTGGGGCGGGTGACACAGGCACATTGGGATGGGGGACATCACCACCTCGGGGTGGGGGACATGGGCATCTTCAAATCTCCATCCCCATGCCCATCTGGCTTGGAATTCCTGGTGCTCGCAGTGAGGAAGACCCCGCAGGTCGCAGCAAAACCGGATGAACATCCAAGGGCCGGCAGCAACCAGAGCTCCAGCTGGGACTTAATTTTCCTGCTCGAACCTTCTCAGCTCAGGGTTCCCAACACGTCCTGGGACACGAGACAAACAGGCACCAGACGAGAATAAAACTGTGACAAAACCGTTTAAAAATACCTGTGGTGTGCCTGGGTGGCACTGCATCCCCTCCCCCGGGGCAGGGCCCAGCCACCCCGCGTCCCACACAGCGCCAGCCTCCCAGCCCGTCCCGCTCTCCCCATCCCACACCGTCCTGCTCACTTCTCCAGGAACACGCAGCTCCACTGCCGGGTGGCTGCTGAGTAATGGGCCGGTTAAATCCCTTCCAGAACCGGGATAACCCCGAAGGATGCGCCGCGGAGGAAGGTGCTGGAGGGAGGCGTTAGCACGGGAGGCGTGCAGCGAGCGCCGCTGCCAGAAATACCAGAGGAATTAGCAAATTGGGTTGCAGCTCTCAAGTGAAACCATTTATTGAGGATGGACTGTTCCTCCTTGTAATCCTCTGTCATCAGCACTCGCTGCGAAAATTTAACTGTGTCAGACTGAGGCGGCCCCGCGGGCCCCGGGGCTACTGCTGTGGGTTGGGAGACTCACTCGTTGCCCAACCAATGCTATTTGCAAGTCAAGTGGGTTTCTTTCTTCGCCTTGTAATTGCTGAGGGCTGGGAAAGCCTTACTAAGCAGCCGTCTGGTGCTGAGGTGTGCTGGGCTCACACCACCCCGGCCCCTGGCTTATCTCCTGCCGCCGGACACCAGCCCGGGCAGGTGCAGTGGGATGTGTCAGGGCTTGGGCAGACTTTGGGGGATGCACCTCCTCTCTGTCGTGGTGGCAGTGGCAGTCACATGGACCTGCTCTGTCCCCTCCTCGCGGTGGCTTTGGGAGCGATGTGCCCACAACCCCACGTGCTCCTGGATGCCTTCAGGAGGGGAACACCAAAAATCCATTATAATCCAGTGGCATTTCAGTCTCATTAGGGCTGACAGGACAGAAAGCTCGAGCAAGCCAGCTGCCTCACCCTGCTCTAAACAGACCGGAGGGAACAGCCCATCCAAGGAGTCTTAAAAGCACAGAATGGTTTGGGTTAGGAGGGACCTTAACTATCATCCCATCCCACCCCCTGCCATGGGCAGGGACACCTCCCACTAGCCCAGGTTGCTCCAAGCCCCATCCAACCTGGCCTTGGACACCTCCAGGGATGGGGCAAGGAGAGCTGGGACAGGGAAGTTTAACCCCTTCAATATTCATTTGAGGGACTTTCACGTGGTCAGTGCTAGGAGTATATTAAACTCCTGGTGGCTCAGAAAGCAGGGAGAGAAAAGGCCTTTCCAGTGCAGGGCCAAGGTAAGAGGAAAGCCAGCCCAAAAGGAAGGGGATAAAGGGAGCCGCCCCGGTAAGCTCCCTGTTGTTTATTGGGAACAAATACAAACCTGGTAAAGAAGGAAGCTTAGAAAGAAGATGGAGCAACTGGCAGGTGAAGGAGGCTTTGGCCTCCCAGGGGCACGAGGAGTTCGTCTGGGGTTAGGCCAGACCTGGTGACACCCAAAACTGATCCCTTCAGCACTCGGCCTTGCGTGCCAACCCCTCGCTTTGGCCCCTGAGCTGTGTCATGTCCCAGCCTCCTCTTCAGCATCTCGAGGCCTCTGCCTCCGATTGCCTCTGGATGTGCAGCAATTTGGAAATGAGTCGCCCTTCTCTCGGGCTTTTGATGTAGCCCGGGAGGAGGTGCGTGGTGAGCTGTTGCTTCACTGCTGTTTGTGCAACCTCGCTGCAAATCCCTCATTATTCACGATGCTATCTTGCCACTTGATATGCATAATAGCTCAAAGGTACCGTTGACTACATTTTTCCAGCTCTTTGATGTGCCAGCGATAACTTGTTTCTGTTTCGCAGCCATTAAGTTCGGTGGAAATCATTACACTGCCTTAAACGTGGGGCTTGTTCTTTAATCAGCGCCGTTCTGGTCCCAGCCTTGGTGTTGCAATCTGTCATACGTGGAAAATATCCTCTTAACCCAGGTTAACAATTCTGGAGGAGGTGAGAACAGCTTAGCAGAGTTTCTTCAAGGTCAGAGATCGAGGGCTGAGTCCTGGTGGGAGGCTCCTGCATCCCTGTGGGTGCAGCAGCTCCTGGGATGGTGCTGCTGGTTGTGTGCTTTGAAGAAGTGCCCGTGGCATGGACCAACCTCCCCTGAGGTCAGACACACGGGGACAGGCCAAAGCCACCCAGAGCTGACCCTGCAATTCACAGAATCCTGGAATGATTTGGGTTGGAAGGGACCTTAAAGCTCATCTTGTTCCAACCCCTGCCATGGGCAGGGACACCTTCCACGAGCCCAGGTTTCCCTGGCTGTGTCCACCCTCGAGGGCACAGGAGCATGGCCAAGGTGTCTTACACAGCAAGGAGGTGCATGAAAGAGGGGAGAAGAGCAGGGAGAGGTTCATCACAAAGCAGCAACCCAGCAGCTCCAGGAGGGAGCCTGGCAGAGCCCTGCTCTGAAAGTCAGGAAGAATTTCTTCATGGGAAGGGCTGTCAGGCACTGGAAGTGCCACCCCTGGAGGTGTCCAGGGAAGGCCTGGCCGTGGCACTTAGTGCTCTGGGCTGGGGGAAAAGGTGGGGGTCGGTCATAGGTTGGACTCGGTGATCTTGGAGGTCTTTTCTAACCTCAGTGACTCTGGGATTCTGGGATTCTGTGGCCCTGCGTTCTGCAGAGCGCCTCGAAAGCCGCCATGGTTTCCAGATGAAGGTTATATTTGCTTTGCAAAACCTCAAACCACCCGTCCCGCGAGGTCACGACAGAGACCAGTGAGATGGGAAAATCTTCTCCCATTAACCCCTCGGTGCCAGGGCTGGACTGGGAGTGGGATTCCCACAGCGAGGACGGGGCAGGCGCCCGGCTCTGCCGCCCACACGGGCACAGCTGCTGTGCTCACGTTTGCCTTTCACACTCATCCGAGGGCTCTGGCGAGCAACGATCCGGTTTCGTTTCCTGCTTTCTTGCAGCCTCGGCGTGTTTGGTTTGGCCTCCTGTGTCAGCAACATGAAAGCCTTGGCTATAAATACACCCCGTGTCTCTGAAGGCTTCGTGGCGTTTTCCTGCCCGTGCTCTTCGTCCCTTTGGGAAGTCGGGAGCTGGGAGCAGCACATGAGCCGGCTCCAGGTCCGGCGATGCCGGTGGAGCGGTTCCCAGCCTGGGACAGCCCTCGGACGAAGCCACCAGCCCCTCCAGAGCCCTGCTCAGCTTGCAGATGTTTATCAGGGCCGATACAGCTGCGCTGGCTCTTTGCACAAGAGGAAGGGGAGGTTCTGCAGCGATGAGCTGATCCTGAGCCGTGGGAGCGGAGCTCGGGGGTCAGGCTGGTGCTGAACGCCAAAGGGCTTTGGCACTGCTCATTCCAGGAGCTCCCAAACCCCTCCAGGGCCTTGCTGGCTGCAGACACTCCACCAAGGCCCTCCCTGGGGCCAGGGTGCCCGGCTTGTCCCGCCGACGTTCCCGCAGTGGCCCGGGCAGTGTTCCATGGAGTGCCCACGGGGTAAACACGGACACAGACACAGTAGCAGCCCAGTAATTATGGCCCTAATTCAGCAAAGCATCCCCACTTGTAAGGCACCTAAGCATGTGCTTAAAGTTAATTACATGCTTAAAGATCTTTCCTGAATAAGCATGGATTTAAGGCTGTGTTTGGTACCTCCTGTACTTAACTGTGATTCAGCTAAACACCTCCCCTACAACCCAAACCCGTCGGGAAGTGATTTCGGAGCTCGGCTCCAGCGCTGGAAACCAAACATCCCTGCGCCTCTCTCTGCAGGCTCGCTTTGTAGATATGAAAATAAATATCCTTCAGACTCTTACGGCTTTGTTTTCCTGCTGGCACTTCCCTCCCTGCAAGCCAGCGACTTCCAGGCTGGTTGGGAGCTGCAGAGACACGTGAAATGGCTTCTCTGACAGCATCAGATATTGGGGGGAAAAAGCGAGACAGAAACCGCCTCGGTCGAAACTGCCCCGCTGCGAGACGGCAGAGCTGCACCCGCTCCCCTGCCCACAGTCAGTTTTTCCACTGCATTTGCATCTCTCTGCTCTTTTCTCGCTCTCCTCTGAGCAGTTCCTGCTCCTCACTCGTGTGTGAACCCGGCGCTGTGGCTGCTGGTGGTGGTGTCCCCGCTGCAGGTTCACCGCTGGGGCCGGGGCCGGGCCCCGGCAGGACCCCGCGCCGGGGGGGCTGAACCCCCCGGCAGCACAGAGAGCTGTGGTGGCTGCAGATGAGGGGCTGCTTGGAACCAGCTGCCCCCGCCGTGGCTTCTGCTTTTAGAGTCATTTCTTTAACAAATCAGGCCGAGGGGTTTCGAGAGCAAAGGATTTCTAAGCAAGTGGTTTGGGGGTTTTGCTACTGGAATTCCCCAGGGGAACATTCCTGGGCCCAGAAAGCCCAGCAGAGCCACCTGGCTGCCTGATAATCCAGAGAGCCCAGAGACCTGCCTGGGATCCTGTCATTCTATTCAGTATTTGAGAGTCTTTGAGGGTTTTTTTCAGTGGAGTTTCTGGCACATATCACATGCTGTGGCATGTGTGGCTCTAAACAGGGCCTCAGGATAAGATGTACTTCACCAGAGGAGCTCGTTTTCCCCCACGTGCCCCTGCCTGGCAGAGGGGTGCTGGACCCCAGTCCCTCCCTCTGCTGCCCCGTCCCCTCGGCTCGGGCCCTTCCCACTCTCTCCCTGGCCACTGACTTTTTCAGTGGAGCCACCCATCCTCTATCTGCAGGCAATTCCTCCCTCAGACCAGTCCCTACCCCAGCATTCCCAATGGATTTGCCCAGAACCACGACCTTCAAGTGCTCTGAGGATGGCAGGAGCTCCACCACCTCCACCAGTGCCTCCCCCAGCACCTCCCCCAGTGCTCACCCTCCTTCACCATCCCAAAGTGCCTTCCCCAGGCTCCCTTCCCACCTGAGGGATGGCCACAGAGCCCATCCCTCGGTGGGACACCCAGGGGGACACAACCCAGCAGCCCCAAACAGCACTGATGCCTGGGCACAGCATTGGGGATGCTGCGAGTGCCAGTGCCAGGCACCTTCCCAGCACTGCCAGCCAGGAGCTCTCGGAGCTGCAGATAAAGTTATCAGCAGCATCTATTAGCAATAACAAACAATATCAGCCTCGCTCATTGTTGTAGGCTGGGTTATTAGTGCTGGAGAAACAGCTCCCTGGACACCCTGGGAGCCAGTGAGATTCATCTGTGTCTCATTAGCACAGTCTTCCTCCTCTGTTTGTTCTGCTAAAATTAACTCTCCTCCTGGAAAATGAAGAAGGGGAGAAACTCCCTCCCTCCCTGGCACAGCCTGGCACAGCCTGGCACGGCTCGTCCCATGGCTGACCCCAGCCCTAAGGCCTCCCAGTGGGTACAAGGGACTGACACCAAACCCAGGGCAGCCCCCTGATCCCATGAGCTGCTCCATCCTCCAGCAGAACACACATCCCATCACTGCTCTGCCAGGAGATCTGCAGGAAAAGCTGCATCCCCAGAGGCAGAAATGCCCTGGAGTGAGGGTTGGCTGCAGCCCCTCTCTGCCACCTTTCCCTCCCATCACCTCCCACCACAAGCTCCCCCAGATATCACAGTCGCCCCCCTGACTCAGTTGCCTGTCCCGGTCCCCTCCTGACGGGGACATTTCCACCCCTTCCATCCCACAGGGCCCCGTGCCCAGGAGCATCCCCAGGTGGGACCTGCCTGCTCCTCCTGCAGCCTGGCTCTGGGCTGGGCTGGACACCGGGGTGGTTCCCTGGCCGGGTCCCACCATGGATGACCCCGCTGTCCCCCGGGAATGTGCTCCCAGAACAAAGGTGGCCCCACTGTGGGTGTGAAGAGTTAGACCTCAAATGGAGAGGTACCACCAGCAGGGCAGGACATGAGTAATTGGGGTAGGATGGGGTTTTCCCAGGCAGAGCACACAGACCCAGGGATTTTTGTGTTTGTGTTCACATCTACTTAACCCCGTGGATCAGTTAATGCTCCTGTAAAATTACATCTGTTACTCGTCAGGCTCAGCATTTCCATTTGGCTGCCAAAGCCGCTTGGATATTTATAAAACAAGCCAAAACCAACCCAAAGCCTCAGGCCCACACAGTGGAGGTTTGTCAATCACAAGGAATCAAAAAGAAATCAGATCTGTGGGCTCAGACCTGCACAGCACCAGGACCACAGTGAGTCCGTGGGGGGGGTCTGTGGGGTCTGACAGCAAATAACCCGAGTCTGGACCCAAACCCACACCTGGATCACACAAGGGAAGGTCACCCTGATGGCTGGAGATGCTGAGGTGGGATTCAAGGGTAAACTGGGCTCCCTGTACCCAGCTCAGCTCCATGGGGTGGCAGGGAGAAGGACACAAATGGCACTGATCATCAGCATTCCCAGTGAAATCCATAACAAATACACCCCAGAGCAGCACGGGATGAGCCCAGAGCTCTGTGCCCATCATGTGCCCACCCTGCGGGCCAGATCCCTCTTCTGGTGGGATGGGGACCCAGATCCAGGCATGCCCAGGATGTTCTTCTGAAGGTTATAGGCCAGAAAGGACTTTTTTTCATAGAATTATCAAATGGTTTTGGTGGAAAGAGACCTTAAAGCTCATCCAGTTCCACCCCCTGCCACGGGCAGGGACACCTCCCACTATTCCAGGTTGTTCCAAGCTTCATTCAACCTGTCCTTGGACATTTCCAGGGATCCAGGGGCAGCCACAGCTTCTCTGGGTAACCTGTGCCAGGGCCTCCCCACCCTCCCAGGGAACAATTCCTTCCCAATATCCAACAAAACCTACTCTTCTGTTTTGTGTCTTTTAGCACTGAGCTTGGTGTTTAGGAACTCAAACACCAACACCATCAGGCAGAGACTGGGCAGCACTGGGCAGCAACTGGGGGGCAAAGTCGCTGTTCTGCTGCAAGAACATGAAACTCCTCAGCACCACAAGGCCGTTAACCCCGCAAGGTCAGAGCTCGTCAGCCTTCCAGCGGAGTGACAGTGGCGCTGATCCTGCTGGGAGGATGCAAAGTAAAGGCAAGCCCTCCTCCTGGAACGCCGTGCTGCAGCCGGAGCGGCCCCGTGCCCGCCAGCACTAATGGAGCAGCACATGGGACGGGCGGCGTCCCCTGCCATGGTGTGCTGAGGGATGGCTTCGGCCCTGCCCACCGCGTGGAATGGCCTCATTGAGGGAGAAATGCCGGAATCTGGGCACAGGGAGACTCCAGTGGTGTCCCTGGTGAAGCCATGGGGAGCTGAGGTGGGCAGAGATGCGTGAGAGCAGCTGGAACTGAGGGGGCTTGGAAGGGGTTGGTATAGCACGGCAGGACATGGCATGGCATGGCCCAGGGCAGGCACAGAGCTCACCAGGCATGGGAGCTCTGCACCCCCATGAAAGCTTTTCCACACCATGGCAACCCCCCTAAATCCTCATTTTTGAACAGGGGGTTGTAGAGCTCTGCAGGAAACTGGAATAAAATCTCCCTCACGCCCCTTCTGAGAAGCCAAAGTCCTGGGCTGAGTGGGCCGGGCTGTGCCATTTTGCTGTGTTATTTAGCTGCACTGGAAATGAAGGATGAAGGTGATAAAGGGTTTATTTTAGCAGGCAGCAGCCACTGACTGCTGGTAACGCACCGAGGCAGAGCTCAGCTCCGCCAGGCCCATTCCCATTCCAGTCACGTGCCCCCAAAATTGCAAATGGAGATTTGTTACATTTCATTTGCTCCCATCCCTGGGAAGCCATTTGCGATGAGTTCACGTCTCCCAGGAGGCTCTATTCCAATCAAAGGGAAAAGAGAGAAGGAAAAAAAAGTCACGCTACGGCGGCTGACAATGATATCTCGGAGCTGATCGCGGGCCCTGACTGAGCTACACGTTTTAATAACTGCCAGGGCATGTGCAGCGGCAAGGCTGGGCCACTGCCCCAGGCTGGGGGACACTGGGACACTGCCCTGGGCTGGGGGACACTGGGCCACTGCCCCGGGCTGGGGGACACTGGGCCACTGCCCCGGGCTGGGGGATGCTGAGCAGGCTGGGGGAATCTGAGATACCCCTGCAGGGCTGGGGGATGCTGAGGTACCTCTCCACGCTGATGGATGTTCCCAGGCTGCAGGATGCTGGGGTACCATTCCTGGGATGGGGGATGCTGAGACACCATTCCTGGGATGGGGGATGCTGAGGCATCGCTCCCAGGCTGGGGGATGCTGGGGTTCATCTCCCACCCCAAGGGATGCTCAAGCCCTTCTCCCATCCTTGAGGGATGCTTGGGGCCCTCTCCCAGCCCCAGGAATACTCAGCCCCCTCCTCCTATCCTGAGGGATGCCCATCAGTGTGGCTCAATCCCAGTCCCTCCAGCTGCCTGGGCACCCACCACCCTGAATTTCCATCTTTCCTCTTCCTCCATGAGCAGCCCCTTGAGCTGGGGAAACCAAACCAGGATTTTTGATAAACTCAGGGAGCACAGGCTGAGCATCTACTTCAAGTTTAGCAATTTGAGCTTCACACCCCCAGAAACCGAAAGCAGAGGTGGCTGGGGCTCTGTCGCTTTGTTTTTCTGTAGTTCCTCCTTTTTTAAAAAAAAATCTTGTTTTCACCTTCGAGCATTTTTGTGGCTGAGGGCTGGTGTTATTGATGAGGGCATGTTATTCTGGAGCAGGAAGCTGCCTGACATACTGCCTGCCTGCTGCTAAATTGAAATCTCCTAATCTTTCCAATCCTTTTAAGCACTGGCAAATGAAAAGGCAGCACATTGTGGAAAATCTCTGCTCGAGGGGAAGCAAGGCAGGATCTGCCAGAGCCAGAGTGGGAGCTGCTGTGGCTCCAAGGGACAGAGCAGGGAGCAGGAGAGGGGGCTGTTCCTGCCACCAGGCCCTCACTTGGCACAGGGATGTCCCCAGATTGAACCAAGGCCCTGTGAGCACAACCTTGCTGGGGTGTTCTGACCCACAACCAAACATCCTCTGCAGCAGGTCCATGAGTCTGGGACAGCACATTCCTGCATATTCACGATTGACATTGCACCAGGCTTGGGAGCACAACACCTCCCCAACTTCAGGAGAAATGAGGGACACCATAAAGCTAAAACTTCAGGAGCCCTGCGTTAGTTAAATCCTAAATAATGTTCTCAGCCTGTGTGAGAGATCTGGAGCCAGGCTGGGAGAGCTGGGGGGGGTTCCCCTGGAGAAGAGAAGGCTCCAGGGAGAGCTGAGAGCCCCTTGCAGGGCCTAAAGGGGCTCCAGGAGAGCTGCAGAGGGACTGGGGACAAGGACTGGAGGGACAGGACACAGGGAATGGCTTCCCACTGCCAGAGGGCGGGGTTAGATGGGATATAGGGAAGGAATTCCTGGCTGTGAGGGTGGTGAGGGTTTGGGATGGAATTCCCAGAGAAGTTGTGGCTGCCCCTGGATCCCTGGAAGTGTTGAAGGCCAGGTTGGATGGGAGTTGGAGCAACCTGGGCTGGTGGGAGGTGTCCCTGCCCATGGCAGGGGTTTGGAAAAAGACAGTTGTAAGGTGTCTCCCAACCTAAACCATCCCACAATTCCATGACTCCACGATTCCCTGCACCCCATCCAGGGCAGGGGTGTTCAGACCAGGTTGAATTTCTGGCTGTTGGGAACACCTTCCCTTTCACTCCTGCACACTCCTTCTCCCTGCCCCCAAAGCCTTCCCCTGTCCCCACAGCCCCAGGCGTGGGTGCCCTCCCAGGGGCCCGTGTGCTGGGACCATCCTGGAGCCATGGGATGGGACCATCCTGGAGCCGTGGGATGGTGGGGATGGGACCCACCGGGCAAGACTTGGCCTGCTTGTATTTTTAGCATGTGATGCTGGGAAAAGGAGAGCGTGTTCATTAACCTGCACAGCCAGGAATAACAATTGCCTTCCATCAGGACCTCATGAATAAGTCGCACCATCTGATTTAGTTATTTATATCCTTCCTGCTGGTAAATTAATTAATGTTTCATTTGCAGCACAGGCAGCCCGTAAGACACTTCTCCCTGCTCTGAGTGGGCATGTCACAATGTCATCGGCACTAAAAGGTGTTTTTCCTGGGAGGAGGGTTGGTAAATATGGATCACTCACCCGTCAGTGGTGCTGGGTCACCTCTCTGTGCCCTCAGTGTACCAGCAGCTGGGCCTTGGGGGGTGTTTGTGCACTGTAAAGGGTCAGTTTTACTCCTTCTGCTGGATTTTAAGCAACGTTCAGCAGGAAAATCGTGATCCTGTGGCTGGAGAGAGTTCTGGTCCATCCGTCAGGGAGAGGATGGGGACAGCTGGCAGCCCCGCAGGGCCAGGGTGTCCAGGGAGCATCAGGGTACAAAAAAAAAGTGCTTAAAGGAGAAAAAAAATGCTTCAATAAACACCTTCAAGGAGCTGGACAGAAGGGAAGGGGAATTATTATCTTGTCAGGGGCAGCAGGAAAACACCGAGGCTTTGAAGGGAGGGAGGAGGACAGGAGGGTGACAGGAGCCTCTGTAGGGCTGCTGGGATGGGTGAGGGGTGATGGGATGGTGCTGGGGTGATGTGGGGAGGGGTTGGGGATATCCAGGGTGGGCACAGCCAGCTACTCACCCCCCATACAGCGGCTTGGGCTGGAGCCAGGGGGATAAAACCACTCCCAGGACCACGGGGGCTGAGGGTGCCCCTGCCAGGGTGGTGCAGGGTGGGGGCTCAGCCAAGGGCAGGCACTGCCTGCCTCTCCCTTGACATCTCCAGGGGTTCACACCCCAGCTCCCGCTGGCCACGGCGGGAACGCCGAGGGCAGCACGTGAGTCCCTTGGGACGAAGACAAGAAGCTGGAAAAACAAACTGCGCTCCCAAGGTCGCTGAGGCACTCAGGGCTCCCCCCGGCACAGGGGCGGCTTCCCTTTGTACTTCCCAAGCCATCACCTGGTACTTTGGAAGGGTTTAAAGCCAAATATTTTCTCTGGTATAGGATGAGCACCGGCTTCCTCCTGGCACTGGTCACTGTGAGCACCAGGGAGATGCCCCTCGTCCCTTCCAGCTGCTGTGTCCGTGTCCTGGTGCCCATGGCAGGGCTGCCCACGGGCACAGAGAGCCTCTGGTTTGATTATTGGCTTATGGCATCCTAATGCACCCAGTTATTCCTCAGTGCAGTGCAGCCAGCTGCGGTTTATTGGCTTTGCCATCAGCTGGGGGCTGGCAGCAGAGATGGGAATGCCCAGCACGCTGTTATTCCCTCAGACAGCGTGTTTCACGTGTGTCAACTACTGACGAGCCTGGGCCCGGCTGGGGCATCCCAGGAGACCCCCTTCATCCCACGAGAGAAGGTGCCCCGAGGCTGGACTGGTTAACTGGATTGGATATGAGGGAAAATTTCTTCACTGGAGGGGTGGTCAGGCATTGGAACGGGCTGTCTGGGGATGTGGTAGGATCACCTTCCCTGGAAGTGTTCAAAGGGTGTGTGGATGTGGCCCTCGGGGACATGGTTTCACGGGGGCCTTGGCAGTGCTGGGGGAATGGTTGGGCTCCGTGACCTCGGAGGGCTTTTCCAACCTGAACGGTTCTGTGATTCTGTGATTCCAGCTGCCACCTCCATGGCAGTGACCCACACCTCCCTGGCCCTCACACAGGGACCTCGAGTTCCATGTGCTCCAAAACGATGGAGCTGCACCACGTTGATGTGGGCTGGGTGGCTTTTCCCTTGCCTCCTAATTTTTTAGCCTTTAACGAAGGTGATCAGTGTCCTCAATATATCTTCCTTTCTGGACATTGTGGGGACAATGAAGATCTTCCTCTCCAGGCCTCCATTTCTCACCCGAAATCCCTCTAAACCAGAGGGAACCCTTCTATAAACCAGCTCTTCGCACTCCGAACCTGGGAATGTCCAGTTTCCAGCCCTGCTTTCATTTATCCCTGTTTTGGATGATATTTTCAGTGGGCTGGTCTGTGCAGGGGGCTTGATGCCACCCCTCACTCACTCTTAGCCCCCTGTAAGCTGCAGCAATAAAGGCCGTGCTGGGGAGATGTCACTGGCAGGGCTGTTAATGCGTGAGCCTAATGAATATGAATGGGCTCTTCATAAACGTAGCTTTGTGTCATTAAATTCCTTCACACCTCACTGGCCGTGGAAAGGTTACTCAGAATTAAATGTAAATCACATATTTACTGGTACGAAACAGATCGGCATGTCGGCTTCTTTAAAAAACATATAATTTAATAACGGTGCGGTCGTCCCCCGGCGGGGCTGGGGTGATGGATTCACCGCTCCCCCGCTCGCCTGGGAGCTGATACGGATCTCACTTGATGGGCAATTTACACCATTTTCTTTCCAAAACAGTCGACTTTGGTTCTTAATCATGTCAGTGGCTCAGAAATGAAAGGAGTTATTTCGCCCGTGTCACTCCACGTAATTAAAAGATTAAGGAACGGCTTCTGTTGTGTTACAAATGAAAGGGCTGGGGTTGGCTGGGGGAGTGGGGAGCACCAGGGTTGGGAGCACCAGTCCTTTGACTGATCCATTTGACCCCCAAGCCCATAACAGGATCACAAAGTCCCAGATTGGTTTGGTTGGAAGGGACCTCAAAGCCCATCCAGTCCCACCTCCTGCCATGGGCAGGGACACCTTCCACTAGCCCAGGTTGATCCAAGCCCCATCCAGCCTGGCCTTGGACACTTCCCAGGCTGTTGGCTATGGCACAGATCCACCCATCCCATCCAGCCCCTGGGACAGGGTGATGCCATCGGCACAGATGGCTCAGCAGGGATCGGGAAAAGCAGGACACTTTTAAGAAGCTCCGAGAGCCGCCCCAGCTGCCCGCCAGCAAAGCACCCTCACAGACTGCTTTAAACAGCCCCAGAACGTATTAGCTTGTGAGGGAGAGCTGATTAGTAATTAAATGGCTTTTAAAAATAAAACCATTAAGACTAATCCCATCAAAATTGGAGCTTCATCCCGTCAATTCTTATTAATTATCGTCCCACCTTGCGGGTTCCGAAGGCGGGGCTGGCGGCAGTTCTGGAAATAAATACCTGTATTTTATGGAATTCCCGCTGCGAATAAACACTGACATTCTATTAAATGCTCTCTGGTGGGAGGTGTGGGGGGTGCTCTCCCCCATCCCCTGCTCAAAGGTGGAAACATCCCCGTTGCTCTGCCAGCTCCCCGTCTCCTCCCGTCACGCGTGTCCCCACCACAGAGACCTGCTGGCAGCGCCATCCCGGTGCCAGGGATGCTTCCATGGCTGCAGGGCTCTGGTGGGAGCCTGGGGCAGCCTTCCCGAGGGATAAACCACGGGCTGAGCCCGGCTAATCCCGCCGGAGCGGCTCACCGCCCTCTGCGGCGATGGAGACACTCGTTCCGGCCGCAGCACCTCGTTATTTCCCTCCAAGTATCAATAATTTCAGGGTTAAAGAAACAAAAGCTCCTTTTTGCTTGTTTGTATTTTTCCCCTCATCAATACTGGGGCCAGGCAGGCCACTTCCAGACAGTCCCCGGGGCCTACTCAGCTATTAAAGATAGAAATTATATCTTCATAACCCAGGATATTGCTGCTCGCTTATTTATGACTTGCTCCATTTCAAGAATATTTATTCTAGACAGGGAGCCTGATAATTTTCATCCAATCTACTTCTCATAGCTCAGGGCAAAAGAATGGAACAGCTCAATTGAAAGAGCACTTTCCCATTATTGCCAGGTAAGGGCAGAGCACGCTGAGCTCATTTCTGCCCTCGCCTCACCACTGCTGCATCAGGCTCCTTTTATTTTTTTATCCTTCTTTTTCTCTTCTGTTTTTTTTTTTCTTTTTTAATTCATCGAGGAATGGCAGCCCACACAACCACTTAGAGGAAGTACTGCATAAATCCCAGCGCAGTAATTACCCATTTGGAAACATGACGCTTTATAGGAGCAGAGGCATCGTGCCAGGATGCTCAGCACGCTGCTCCTGCTCCAGCTCCAACCCTCCCAGGGCTCGGAGGCAACGGCTCCGGCTGCACTCACAGCCTCGTAAAACTGAGCCATTACAGCCGGGGCAGGGCCTGCAGCCCCCAAACGGGGGCTCCAGGGGGGAAAAGGCTGAGCCGGGTCACGGAGCGCAGGGAGGGACTCACGGAGCCGCAGCCACGTGGGAAACACGCGGGGCCTGCATGGGGGGGCGTCCAGGCCGGCGTGGGGTGGGGCTGCCCGCGGTGCTGGGGGGGCTGTGGGGTGCTGTGGGATGCTGCAGAGGTCCATGGACATCCTGGAGATGTGTCCCACATGGACTGATAGCCCAAAAGAGAGAGTGATGCCCCATTAGAGGAAGGAAGGGATGGATGGATGGATGGATGGATGGATGGATGGATGGATGGATGGATGGATGGATGGATGGAGTGGTGCCCCATAAGTTGGAATTGTGCCCCATAAGTTGGAGTGATGCCCCATAAGACAAATAGTGCTCCTAAGATGGAGTGATGCCCCATAAGATGGATGGATGGATGGATGGATGGATGGATGGATGGATGGATGGATGGATGGATGGATGGATGGATGGAGTGATGCCCCTTAGGACAGAGCAGTGCCCCTTAAGACGGACAGAGTGATGGCCCACCAGAGGGAATTCTGCCCCACACTTGGAATTCTGCCCCCTAAGACAGACAGAACAATACCCTATGAGCCACAGTGATGCCCCACAGGGTGGAGCAATGCCCCACAAGACACCAGCACCC